>CM064481.1:32937945-32980445 GCA_032716605.1 Paralithodes platypus
ACTACATAATACATAATACATAATTAATAATTTGTACGAATGTAAATAGACCGTAGCCGTGGCCGCCGATACTGCGTCTCCACATTCAAACAGTTCTCAGTACCATAACAAAACACTATATTTCCCACCTCACACAATAACCTCATACAGTGTTCTAGTCTTCACCCATGGCAAGATAACACCAATTACTATCTCTGGTATGTATATAAACTAGGTTCGGACATTTATTTGCATATATATTAGTATCTGTAAATTACGAAACTCGGGAGTTTCCACGGTTCTAGCCTCACGACCTCCATAACTGACCAACTTAATTTCACAATGAAAACTGAACCACTTGGTCTAATGACTTTTACTCTTCACCCATCGCCAGATAACAATGAGTACTGTACTGCCGCTGGATATATATAACCTAGGTTAGGCCATTTTTTTGCATATTTATAAGCGCGCCAACATCCCGAGAATTCGACGATTCATCCATTTCCAGTGCTGGCGGGAAGGTTTAAATCAACGTTCGGCGAGGGTTAACTTAACACTCTCTGTACCAGCAACGTCCTTTTCATTATATTGTGGCAAATATTAGACAATTTTATTCAGCTTAGGATAGAAAGGTAAATCACCATCAATAGACCCAATGATCTTATATCATTTTGTATACACTTATTATAGATGGTATATTGGTGGTAATAAACCCATTTAATCCAAGGATAGAAAGGTAAATCACCATCAATATACCCAATGATCTTATATCATTTTTTATACACTTATTATAGATGATATATTGGTGGTAATAAACCCATTTAATACAAGGATAGAAAGGTAAATCACCATCAATATACCCAATGATCTTACTGTATATTCCTTTTCCATATCCTTTTTATAACCTTGACTTATTTAGAGAGTATCCTTCACGTGACTGAGCTCCCCTTCTTCCAACACTATCTCACTATACCCTGTTCCTTATAGGTAGGCCCGAAATACCCACCTCGTTTTGCAGATATAGAGATTAGTGGTTAAGATTTTGAGCCTGACAAAAATCCGTGGACTCTATCTGATGTGTAATGAGTCTTTATATATATATATATATATATATATATATATATATATATATATATATGTTAGTAAAGCCAGGTAATAAATTTTCTTTAATACATACGAGGTTGAAAGAAATGGCAATTTCTGCGTTGGAAATTTTATTATTCAAAGTTTCCAAGTCTCTGATGAGTTTTCGCTGGGTGGCAGGAAGTAGATGAATGAGATTAGCAAAATTCATGGTGGTACAGGGTTACATTAATGTACATGATGATACAGGATATACAACGTGTTTCACTGGACAACCAGCATTATCAAATAAGGATAGAATGATATAAAAGGTAAACAGGAAGGGTATATATAGAGGGAGGAGGATCAGAGGAGGCGAAAATCAGGGGCAAAAGTCTGCTATTGGTGGAGGGGTATTCTAGGAGTGTTAAAGAGAGATCCGCGTCACGCAGGCGCACTGGATGCGGGAAGGTGGTGGTCGGTTGGCGGGGTCGAAGCTGATTGGCTGCGTGTCGAGGGGCGTGGCCTAAGTTGCGTAGTACGTGTGGCGCCGGCAGAAGACGAAGCTGAAGGAGGTAGCGCGGAGGGCTGCATCAAGGGCACCGGGGGGCGAGGGGGGGCGTTAGGTCCTGTAAGATAGTGCCTTTTGGCAGAAGGAAGGATCTGAAGGTCCAGAGTTTGGTTGTTGATGTTAGGATGTAAGGTTTGGATATATAACGCTTCGAGTATAGGTAATCTCCTTGGGTCACTTTCTTTATCGAGTATGGTGGTGTGTTTCTCTAACTCGTTGCGTGTGAGGTGGGGGTGGTTAGGGGTGAGATGGTGGTCTTTGATGGCTCCAGCCTGAAGGTGGAGAGTTAACCGACGTGAAAGACGAGTCTGCGTCATGCCAATATAGGAATGAGGTCCACAGTCCTCATAATTACAGAGGTATGTTGGTAAATGACGTGATTGTCGGTCATCGGGCTCTTTATCTTGGTGGAAGCTGGTTTGTTGCGGAGAACGAGGTTGGAGGTCTTGGGGGATTTGTAATAAATTATTAATTTGATTTTGTTTTCCAGGTTGGTTGGGTGGACATGCTTGGAGATTATTTCTTTTAAGACGGCCTCGTAATTTTTGTGTTCAGAGGACATAAATTTGCGGTAGAAGATCTTAATTTCATTGGGGGGGTCAATGTTGGGAGGGCTTTGGGTGTACCATTTTTCAAGATGGTGGTTGATGGTGCTGGAGATATTGGAGTTGGAGTATCCGTTATTCACTAAAACTTGGGATAGTCTTTCTAGTTCCTGGTGGGTGTCGGCCCAGGTAGATTACATAAGCGGAGATGGAGGATAGAAGATAACGGCGGGGGCATTCACTATCGCCGTTGAGGCATTGTCCTGTGTTAGTTGGTTTAGTGTAGACGGTGGTTTTGAACCCATGGTCGTTCAGAGCTACGAGGATGTCGAGGAAGGGGAGTTGTCCATTGTTTGATTTTTCAAAGGTGAAGTTAAGTCCGGAGGAGGTCATGAAGCGACGCTGGAGTTCCTGTAGTTCGTGGAGGTCCTTGATTTGCACGAAGATGTCATCCACGTATCTACAGTAGACGGCGGGTCGTTGGGCAGCTAGGAGCTCTTCCTCGATGGTACCCATAAAAAAGTTCGCAAAAAGAACTCCTAGGGGGCTGCCCATCGCCACACCGTCTATCTGCTTGTACATATTGCCCCGGGGGCAAAGGAAGGGGGCCTCCTTGGTACATAGCTCCAGCAGTGTTTTCAGGGCCTTCTCCGGGATGTCCAGTGTTGGTGTATCAGGGCAATGGTAAATTTGACGTAGAATCATGTCAATGGTCCTATCCACTGGCACGTTGGTGAACAGGCTTTCTACGTCGAGGGAGGCGATTGTGTGGTTGTTGTTCCGGGGGGCATCTCGTAACATTTCCAAGAAATCGTGGGCTGAGTTAAGGTTGTATTGGCAGGGCACGTAGGGGGTGAGGAGGTTGTTCAGGGCCTTGGCGATCTGGTAGGTGGCAGTGGGGATCTGGGAGATGATGGGGCGGAGGGGGTTCCCAGGTTTGTTTTGATGGTTCCGTACACATAACCAGGGGTGTATTCTCCGACGAGTTTTATAAGGTGGACCCCTCCTTGTTTGGCGTTGATGGCGGTGATGGTGGTGTTGGCAGTACGTTTGATTTCGTCGGTTGGGTTGCGGGTGATCCTTTTAAATTTGGTGTTGTCACTTAATGCTGGTTGTCCAGTGAAACGCGTGCGTCGTATATCCTGTATCATCATGTACATTAATGTAAACCTGTACCACCATAAATTTTGCTAATCTCATTCATCTACTTCCTGCCACCCAGCGAAAACTCATCAGAGACCTGGAAACTTTGAATAATAAAATTTCCAACGCAGAAATTGCCATTTCTTTCAACCTTGTATGTATTAAAGAAAATATATATATATATATATATGTACAGTATATATATATATATATATATATATAGCATATATATATATATATATATATATATATATATATGTATATGTATATATATATATATATATATATATATATATATATATACCCGGTATATATATATTTATTTTTATATATATTTTTTTTTGTAATGTGGATGAGGGAGACAAAAGGCAAAATTGCCTGTGATGAGTGCCTCCCCCAGAGTTGAAAGAGTGACATGGCCAAAATCAAGGAATGTTCGAGCCAAAATGTCTGGACACATATACAGTATATTAAGAAACACCCTGTTCTTAGCATTATTCCTCTATTACAAACCCCAATGCACTAGAATAAACTAATGAAAGCATAAGATCCTACCGGGATTCTAACCTGGGTTACCACAGACAGATCCCATCACTCAAACCATTGCACCATCAAGAGAGTTAAATGTTAAGTACATGACTACGATTTCGTATCCATTTATCAATGACTGATTATACTGGATATCAATCTAATCATGAACTCAAACCCAACTGCACACTGAATAGCCTAATTTTTAAATGAAATATATGGTTCCCGGACATCTCAACCAGTAGACCATTTCAACCAGTAGCTCTCAACCAGTGCCAAATCAATCAAGACCAACCAAACCAGTGCCAAAATATAGTGCTAACCTAACCTAACCAGTAGACCATTTCAACTAGTAGCTCTCAACCAGTGCCAAATCAACCAAGACCAACCAAACCAGTGCCAAAATATAGTACTAACCTAACCTAACTTAACCCAACCTAATCTAACTGTATTGTTTGATTTGGTACTGGTTGAGAGCTACTGGTTGATATGGTCTACTGGTTGAGTTGGCCGGTCACCCAAATATATATATAATTTAATAAATGAAAAGTCACTCTTACCAGCTGAAAAGTCCCAAGTCCAAGTAATTATCGTACGTTTGGCATCTGCGGTTTAGTTAAGATGGCGGCGCCCTTGTTGCCAGCTACCACTACCACTCTACACTAGTTTAAATAACCTCACCCACCCCTGGTCCTCCATACATCTTATCTTGTGTACAGATTATGTGGGGAGAGGGAGAGAGAGTGTGTGGTACTGCTCAACCGTAGCCATTTTGTTTTTCTTAGTTTCGTCTTTATTAATTCTATTTTAGCTATATTTAGATGATTTTGTGCATTTTAGGAAGGATTTGTAGTAGATAAAAGGCTTGATTGAGAGATTACGAAGCCTTATAATTGCTCGAGATCCTTATTAAACTGAATGAAATCGCTTAGTGGTAACCAGAATAAAGTAAAATGGATGTCGCCGGTACAGAAGGGGTTAATTTACACTCGAATATCTCCATGCCCATTGTAAATATTTGGTAATGCTGATACAGGATATAGATCAGATCAGATGAAGTATTGAGGGATAAGCCTTTACAACGGCACCTCCTATCTACATTCTACTTTTCCTATTTTTCTGAAGAGTGTAGAGAGGGGAGAAGGGGTGTTGGAGTGAGAGGAAGCTGTTGGAGTGGCTTTATAGATTTTTCTTTGGTGATATATACCCATAATAACCTACAGGTTGGCAGACTGGGAGCCAAAGCGTCACATTTTTCCTTTGCTCCTCAACTTTTCCTTCATAATTGTTAGCCCATAAACGGCGACCGTCCTCAATAGAGGTTTTTGTGGTGCACTGCGACCGTCCTCAATAGATCCAGAGCATAAAAAAAAAACTTAGAAAACACCCCAGTGACACTCAAAACAAAGCAATTTGTGATTAGGTGAGATTATTCCCCTCCATTACTTGCTACCACTCCTACATATGTGTGCCCCCCCCCCCCCTTCCCCTCCTTTACTCCCCTCTTCAATTATTAGCTATTTTTCCTCTTTTTTCCCCCATTTATCGGGTAATTCTTCGGTGCAAATTTTCCTCTCCCGGTCTCTTTAACTCGGGTGAGTCAGCTAGAGATCCTTGCAACCCAGAGACTTCTACTCAGACCTGCCAGTGCCGCTTGAGAGCTGGGAGAGGGAGGATATACGTCCCCCCAGCTCTCGCCTCATGATACGACCTTGCGGCAATAATGCGTCTTTTTCACCCCCCAAATGCTATTCCCACTTCTTGTATTGCTCTTAAATGTTCATATATTCATAATAAAAGCAAAATAGGCGCATATGGATAGTAATAATTATGTATATGCCTGGTACTATGACAATTTTCATCAGAATAGAGCCAAACACATTCGCTTGGCAGGAGGGTTTGAACTACCATAGCTTCGCAGTTTACGTGTTAAGGGGCACAGGGCCTTGGGTGGGGCTTTGGTGTCCCGGGCATTTCCACACCCTCCTCAGCTCCTCGCCTGGGAGTGGCTTCGGTCACCTGGGCATTCTTAGTGGTAAAACAGGGAGGGTTCTGTGGGGGTGCTTGGATAATGGTCTTGGCCTCGCTTGGGACCTTGAAACCTGGGGAACAACAACAACAACATCCCAAAAATGTCACCCCAATAGATAAAGCTGTCTAGGGCCTCTTAGTCTTAGTCCACCTCCTCCCTTTATCACAACACAGACCCCAGGGGCATCAGTTATGTGTTATCAGTGGCGATTTTTAGAACTTTCGCCCGATTTATGTCAATTATAAGACCTTTCATGCCATTTAGGTGTCGATCTTATTCTGGCGAGCGATAGCGAGCCTGTAGATTAAGAGGAAACGACCTTTAGCCAGGACATTTTTCTACCAAAAAAGGGTGTGTAATTTTAAGGTTGATGGAGGTCTAGGGAACAAACTAAAATCCGAAAGGGGGTCTAGGGGGTGTAATTATAAGCTTGATGGAGGTCTGGAGAACAAACTAAATACCTTCCCTAAAACCCCACCACCACCCCCACCCCAAAATGTCACCCCCAATAGATAAAGCTGTCCAGGGCCTCTTAGTCTTATCACAACACATACCCAGGGGCATCAGTCATGTGTTATCAGTGGTGGTGGTAGTGGTGGCTATCTCTCTGGGGTGCTGGGCTATCTCTAAGGGAGCAGGCCTTGTGTAACAGAGTATTTCAGGAGCTATTTGTTATCTTAACCCTCTCCGACATATGACGCGATTTTGAGCCTATTGGGGATACTTTAAACCCTTTGTTACCATCAGGGGTATTTAGAAACCTTTACTTTAGTTACTTCAACCTCTGCAGTTGTCTTTGAGTTAGCTGTGGGCAGAAAACTAATTTTGGAGAGATAATTATAAGAGTGAGAGAACTCTATTTCTTATTGTTAATCTGGCAACCTCTGCGTCATATGAGCGTGAAAGGGTTAAGAGGGAAGGGTTTAGTTTTGGGTGTATTTCTGTATTTTGTTTCTGTTTTTTCTTATTAAGGGAGGAAAGGTTTAGGATACTATTTTTATTTATTTCTTATCTTATGAGGGGGGGGGGGGGTTTAGTTTTGGATTTATTTCTTGATTTCTTGATTTTATCTTGTTATCTTATTAAGGGGGGAAGGGTTTATTTTTGTTATCCATTTCCTTCCGTTTTCTTTTCTTTTATGTTGTGGACTTTCTCTGAGGGAGGCCTTGTGTGACAGGGTGTTTCAGGAGCCCTTTGTTATCTTAAGAGGGAAGGGTTATTTTTTGTTTTATATATTTCTCGTTTTTCTATTCTTATCTTATTAATTTTTTCAGGAGCCATTTTGTTATCTTAACCCTTTGAAGCTCTGACGCGTTTTAGCAGTTTATTTTGGCTATCATTAAACGATTTCATGCAGCTTAGGAAGGATCTGTGGGTATTAAAAGGGTGAATACTATCTCAATCAACCCTCTGACTTCCATATACCGTTACTAATCTGAATAAAATCGTCTAATAGTAGCCAGAAACAGAACAGAAACGCTTATTGGAGCTTGAAAGGGTTAAGGAGAGAGGGTTTACTTTTTGATCGATTCCTTTTGTTTTCTGTTGTTTTTCTTATTATTTGCGTCAGGAGTTATATGGTTTTCTTAGGGGGGAAGGGTGTATTTTTGTATCTATTTTTTATTTTTATTTTTTCAGGATGGTTATCTTAAGGGAGGAAAGGGTTAAATTTGTTTTATATATTTCTTTATTTATTTAGTCTATTTTCTTTGTTTGTATATTTATTTTTTAGTTTCCTCGCTAGACCTCCACCAAACTTAAAAAACACCCCCTAGACCCCCCTCAAGATAAATGTGTACATTTCTCGGTAGACAATTTACCAAACTATTAACTAAACTATTAACTAAACTATTAACCAAACTATTAACTAAACTATTAACTAAACTATTAACCAAACTATTAACTAAACTATTAACTAAACTATTAACCAAACTATTAACTAAACTATTAACCAAACTATTAACTAAACTATTAACTAAACTATTAACCAAACTATTAACTAAACTATTAACTAAATTATTAACCAAACTATTAACTAAACTATTAACTAAACTATTAACTAAATTATTAACCAAACTATTAACTAAACTATTAACTAAACTATTAACTAAATTATTAACCAAACTATTAACCAAACTATTAACTAAACTATTAACTAAACTATTAACTAAATTATTAACCAAACTATTAACTAAACTATTAACTAAACTATTAACTAAACTATTAACTAAACTATTAACTAAACTATTAACCAAATTATATATCTATCTATCTATCTATCTATCTATTGCCTGACGCCGTGATCCCCGAAGGGGTGGCCACGAACGAACCGCCCCCATGCACCTCTGTCCCCAGTCAGTCGAAACCCCTTCCCCCAACCAGCACCGCCCTCGTTCATGTACTTCCTCACTCCATCCTTCCACCTCATATTCGGTCTACCTCTCCCTCGCTGTCCCTCCACCTCGCTCTCGTACACCCTCTTAGTCATTCTCTCGCTTTCCATACGTTCCATATGGCCGAACCATCTCAAGTTGTTCCTTTTCACACTTTCCAGCACATCTACCTCCACACCACACCTTCTTACTTCCTCATTAGTCTGTCTATCCCTCCATGTAACTCCGCACGCACTCCTTAAGTAATTAATTTCCACTGCTCTCACTCTTGGTCTGAGTCTCTCAACCAACGTCCATGCTTCGCTTCCGTAAGTCAGTGTCGGGATTACCACACTGCCATGCAAGGACTTCTTCACTTCCATACTGACCACCCTATTTCTTGTTACTGCTTTTAGCGTTCCTACAACCCTCTTCCCCTGTTGTACCCTCTCCCGCACTTCTTCATTCATAGTCCCATCTTTACTCAACACACTACCCAGATACTTAAAAGAGTTGACGATCTCCATAGCCTGACCGGTCAGCTTCACCTCACACTCTGTGACTTCACCCCTTTCGAAGACCATAACCTTGCTCTTCCCCGTATTTACCTTCAAATTCCGTTTTTCGCACACTGTTCCAAACTCATTTACCAGACCCTGCAACTCCCATTCATTATCACTCATCAGAACTGTATCATCCGCAAACAGCAGTATAGGTAGCTTCCACTCAATTCCCTCCCTTTTCAGCGATACACCAACATCCACTGCTCTTGATAGTATTTCTTTCATGACTCCATCCATATATACAGTAAACAACCACGGGGACATCACACACCCCTGTTTCAAACCAATATATATAAATAAATAAATAAATAAGTGAATACAGAATAAGTGAATACAGAGAAAAAAGTAAATGAAGTGGAAAAAACTAATATACACGAATTAACTAAATAAAGTAAATAAGTTAATATAGTTGGAAAACGTAAATAATTAAGTTAATCAATTGAAATTATATAAATAAGTTAATATAGTTGGAAAAAGTAAATAATTATGTTAATCAAGTGAAATTATATAAATAAGTTAATATAGTTGGAAAAAGTAAATAATTATGTTAATCAAGTGAAATTATGTAAATAAGTTAATATAGTTGGAAAAAGTAAATAATTAAGTTAATCAAGTTAAATTATGTAAATAAGTTAATATAGTTGGAAAAAGTTAATAATTAAGTTAATCAAGTTAAATTATATAAATAAGTTAATCAAGTTAAATTATATAAATAAGTTAATATAGTTGGAAAATGTTAATAATTAAGTTAATTGAGTTAAATTATATAAATAAGTTAATATAGTAGAATATTTATATAAATAAGTTAATATAGTTGGAAAAAGTAAATAATTAAGTTAATCAAGTGAAATTATATAAATAAGTTAATATAGTAGAAAAAGTATATACATAGATAAGTGAATACAGTGAACAAAAAACACAAATAAATAAATAAAGATACCTAAAGTAAAGTAAAGTAAATTAATAAAATTAAAATTAAATTAAATAAGTTAATAAAATTTAAGAAGATAAGAGAATACAATAAAAGGTAAACAATATACTGTATATAAATAAAGTGAACACAATAAATAATTCAATTAAGAAACAGAAAAAGCAAATAAATAAAGTGAATAAAGTCATCTAGTCAAGGGGTTGAATCTTATGTGGTGAAGGTATTAAGGGGTGAATTGGTCGCTTCCTGGCCAGAGAGAGAGAGAGTGAGTGAGAGTGAGAGTGAGTGTGAGAGAGCGTGAGAGAGAGAGAGAGAGAGAGTAAAAGTAGGCTACATTGTAACAATTGATTGAAAATATAATTACAAAAATTAAACACATAAAATTGTCTGAATAATTTACGTAGGCTAATATGAGCAGAGAGAGAGAGAGAGAGAGAGAGAGAGAGAGAGAGAGAGAAAGAGAAAGAATGCGTGTGTGTGAGAGATAAGTTATATGGAGTTGGAAAAATTATGTAATTGTGTGTGTGGGTGGGTGGGTGTGGATGGGTGTGTGTGTGGTGTTATTCACTTGCTTGTTCGTCAAGGGGAATCCACGCAATGCGAGCTAAGCTCATTATTATCGCGCCTCCTTAACTGGGAATGTATTGCGTGAAATGCATGTTAAGTGTTTATGTATCGTTGGAATGGCTGTGGATGTGTGTGTAGTCTGTATTTTAGCCAATTGGCGACATCTGGAAACGAAGGCTTAGGGTTAATCTATACGATACCATTCTCACTACAGTACCAGTCTCACCCGAAGGCTTAGGTTGACCAGTAGCTTAGGTTGACCAGTACGATACCCATCTCACCTTGTAACCGATCACCAACCCCAGATGGGACGTCACAACTTCGTCCACTTATACCAGGTTCCTATTTATACTGCTAGGTCAACAGAGGCTACACCGTTAGGAGACTTGCCCAAATGTGCGTGTGTGTGTGTGTGTGGATGTGTGTGTGTGTGTGTCAGTGAGAGAGAAAGAATGCGTGCGTGCGTGTGTGTGTGTGTGTGTGAGGGAAAGAAACAAATAATATTGAATTGGAAAAATTATGTAATTGTGTGTGTGTGTGTCTGTGAGAGAGAGAGAGAGAGAGAGAGTTATTACGATAAAGTGTTAACTCTGAAACTTCGACAGAATACCTTAGGAAAATATGTTGCCCGAAAATCGATTAGTTGCCATACAAATTAATTCAGAACAAGCTTTGTCAAAATTGCAAAAAACAAAACAAAAAAAACATTAATAAATAAATTTAAAAAATATATAAAAATAAGTAAATAAATATAATATAATATATACAGTATATATACAGGTATATATATATATATATATATATATATATATATATATATATATATATATATATATATATATATATACAGTATATATAAACAGACCCAAGGTAGATGAATTAATATACTCATTTAGGGGAGGTTTTTAGTGCATTTCCTAGACTTCCATCAAATTTGAAAGTACACCCCTTTGACCCCCTTTCAAGATAAATTTGTACATTTTTCGGTAGAAAAATTTTCCGGCCAAAGGCCGGTTCACCTTAAATTACAGGCTCGCTATCGCTCGCCAGGAAAAAATTGACACCTAAATGGCGCGAAAGGTCTTAAAAGTGATATAAATCGGGCAAAAATTCTTAAAATCGCCAAACTAATGGGGCGAACGTCTTAAAATATCAAAAGCAATGGGGCTAACCATGAGGGAGAAAGGGGTCAAGAAAAAAATCCCTCAAGTGGAAATCTACCCTTAAGGGAGGATGGGCGTATTTACTCCCTCCTTTATATATTTTTTTTTTTATAATTTCTTTAGTGTCCTCGCTAGACATCCAAACAAAAAACACTCCCTAGACCCCCCTTCAAGATACATTTGCACATTTTTCGATAGCCCGGTTTCACTTAAAATTACAGGCTCGCTCTCTCTCGCCAGGGAAAAATCAACACCTAAATGGCACGAAAGATCTTGATTTTGATATAGATATGGGACGAAAGGTCTCAAAATCGCCAGACTAATGGAGCAAATGTCTTAAAATCTGAACACTAATGGGGCTAAACACGAGGGATAAGGGGGACCAGAAAAACGACCCATCTCCCTTTAATTCATAACCTGCGACATCAAAATTGACGAAAAAGATAAAGAAAATGCTAAAAAATACTTGCCAAAAAATACTTGCCAAAAATAGGATGGTTTGACTGTCCTGTTACCGTTTATACGCTGTGAGAACCCCTGATGATGTCTTGAAGGGTGACCGGTCAACTCAACCAGTAGACCATTTCAACCAGTAGCTCTCAACCAGTACCAAATCAACCAATGCGGTTAGGTTAGGTTAGTACTATATTTTGGCACTGGTTTGGTTGGTCTGGGTTGATTTGGCACTGGTTGAGAGCTACTGGTTGAAATGGTCTACTGGTTGAGATGACATGGAACCGTCTTGAAGTACTCTCAAAAAGATTATTTATATTAAAAGGTACTCAAAAAGAGGGGGGGAGGGGGGGGGGGGGGGGTAGCTCCCTAGACCTCTATCAAGCTTGAAAAAAGGGAGGAGAAAAACACACACACAAGACCCCCCTTCGAGATACATTTGTACATTTTTCGGGAGAAAATGTGCAGGTTCCTCCTAATTTACAGGCTCGCTATCGCTTGCCATGAACAAAATTATATCTACATGGCACGAAAGGTCTAAATGTTGGCAAAAATGGGGCGAAAAGTCTTAAAATCACCAAAGTAATGGGATGAACTGTTTAATTTCATAACTAATGGAGCTGAGGATGAGGGAGAAGGGGGTCCATAAATAATAGTCCCTTTAAAGTACTCTCTATAGGGTTATGTGTATGATAAGAGATAAGTAACCCTATCACACACACACATATATATATATACAGGCATTTTGGCTCAAATACCCCTTGATTTTGACCCTGTCATTTTTTCAACTCTAGGGGAGGCACTCGCTACAGTCAGTTCTGCCTCTTGTCTCCCTCACTCACATAGAAAAAAATATATACAGTTTATATATATACGCACACATACACCACCACCACCACAACCTGTCAACTACTAACTAAATAAACCCTCACCAACCTCTCTATCTCTGTCCTAACACACACATACACACACACACACATACACCAGCACCACCACAACAGCAGCGTTATCAATTTAGCTACTTTACCGCTAAATCTAGAGGTAGTTGCTTCGAGCTAGCGGTAATTATTTACATCTAGTGTCATAATTCCTAGCGATATTCTAGATATTTCAGACATGTTAGCGATACTCTAGATATTGTGGTATTATTCTAACAATTTTTGACAGTTATTTACTAGCTAGGGACATTCTAGCGACTTTGAAAACGGAACTAGCGATGTTTTCCTTTGTGGAGTTGGGGACCCTGCTGCCAAACGCTCAGCGGCTTTGAAAACAAGAAGAAGAAGGAAGTTTGTTTTGATTGTGCTGCCCGATCTTCTCCGAGTGGAGAGTTAGCTGGGCTGTGGTCGCGGTCGGACGTCTTCGGTGCCCGGCGAATCTGCGGCATTAAGGGGCAACTCTACTTAGTCGGTCCCGGTGTTGTCTGCCGCGTCTGTGGTCCAGCGGCCTCTCCCCCCGGCTCCATCCCCTTCCTCCATGCTGCCCTGCTCTGCCTTTGTCATCCTCTGCTCATCATCTGTGCTTGGCTTCGCTCTGCACCATCTTTGTCTTTCTGGTTGGTGGGGGCCGGCGATTCCCTGGGCCTGTGACACGTGGCTCGCCCGCTGGAGGGACGCGGCGCCCGCGGTGGTCGGCTCTGGTATCGGCAAATCCTTGGCTTTCTACGGGGTTCCTTAGAGGACCCCACCCCCGTCGGTGCCTGGGCCGCCTTCAGCTTCTGGGGATTGTGTTGGCCCCTCCATCCTCGCCTCTTCTCTTCGCCACGTGTCTTCTTCCTGCCGGGTGTCATCGTTCATCGCTTCATCTTCCCTTCCATCCTCGAGTCCTGGGAGTGTTGTTGCCCTTCTGCAGCCCCTCCTGGGTCCCTGACGTTTGAGCCTCCTTACAGGGAAGCCGCTGCGGCTTGACCACCGCTGCGTCAGGGTTAATAGGGCACTGCCCTCACAGCCCTTAAATCAAGAATCAAGAATCATCATCTTCTCCGAATGTTTTACGAGTTTATATCCCTGGAACGGCCTTAGACTGACTAACTATTATTCTGCAGGACTCCTAGGCTATACCCTGTTCCAAATAAGTAGGCCAAAACTCTTGAACACTAACCTCTATAACTCACAAACGACTGGAGTAATCCAGCTAACATTTCTACCATATGAGAAGGGTCGACCAGGGAATAGAGGTGTGGAAATTGACAGCCCATTTGCTCTAGCCCTTCTTGAGTTACAGAGGTTAGGGTTCACGTTTTCCAGCCTACCTATTCGGAACAGGGTATAGGAATGTGGATATATCGGCGAGGTGAAGGCGGTATTAATGGTGGTGTGAGACGAAAGAAAACGGGATATTCTGCTCGTGGTAAATTAAAATGTAAAACTTGCAAACTAAACAAACCAAAATTGGGACAAGGACAATATAAAGTCAAATTAAATTATCAAAATCGCTATGTGGAAACAACGCTTACTAAAATGAAAATTATTAAATGAAAGAACACAATCCACCACATAGGGTGTACATTACTACATGAGCAAGTTAATATGTTTCCCAAGCAAACTAATCGCACATATAACAATACACTATCGTCACGTTAAAGGAAGTAGTCAAGTTTGGGAAGTCCGGGACGTTCTGGCAAATTTTACTAAACTCTGCATGAATAAAGGATAAATATACGATAAATACGGATAAATATAAATAAATAAATAGGATAAATACGGATTTCAATAGAATTTTTATATTATTATTATTATTATTATTATTATTAGTATCATTATTATTATTATTTCAGATGTACTTGTATACTATAGAGTTTATTTATGGTAATTATAGGCCTAACTGTATTCGATTTATTTTCAACTGACGGTAAATTGAATCCCTTAGCAGCTAATTTATCGATACTTAATGGAAAACTATGAAACTACTATGTCTCTGCATCATATGAAACTATGAAACTTCTATGTCTCTGCATCATATGAAACTACTATGTCTCTGCATCATATGAAACTACTATGTCTCTGCATCATATGAAACTACTATGTCTCTGCATCATATGAAACTACTATGTCTCTGCATCATATGAAACTACTATGTCTCTGCATCATATGAAACTACTATGTCTCTGCATCATATGAAACTACTATGTCTCTGCATCATATGAAACTACTATGTCTCTGCATCATATGAAACTACTATGTCTCTGCATCATATGTAGACCAAGTTTATATAATTACCATCATATTTCACTACAAAATCTTCAAAATAACTGACAAATTTTTATGGCAACTTTGCAATGTACCGTCAGTTGAAAAGAAATAGACTATATTATGCAATGTTGCATCTCTCTCGCTATTCTATTGCTACTACAATAATCAGTGTTCCTCAGAGCTTTCCCAGTGTATACCACCTCCTTTACGTAGGGCACGTGGTACCCGTCTTGCAACTCAATCCCACCCCTACTCTGTGCAACTCTCCAACCCGAGAGTGAAACGTTACTCTCAAACTTTCTTCTACCCAACAGCTGAGCTCTGGAACTCTCTCCCAGAATCAGTCTTTCCCTCTTCCTATGACTTAAACTGCTTCAAACTCTGTGTGTCCAGGCATTTTGGCTCGAACGTCCCTTGATTTTGGCCCTGTCACTCTTTCAACTATGGGGGAGGCGCTCGCTATAGGAAGTTCTGCCTTTTGCCTCCCTCAATCACATAGCAAAAAAAATATATATATACAGTATATTTATGGTACGGGTATGTAATATGTCAAATGCACTTAACCTATATACAGTAGGCTACTCTGTTTCTTTGCAACTGGCGGTAAATTATTGCAAAGTTCCCATCAAGATATCTCAGTTATTTTGAAGATTTTGTAGTGAAATATGGTGCTGATTATATTAACCCCTTCAGACTCATATGATGCAGAGGTTGCCAGATTAGCAATAAGAAATAGAGTTCTCTCACTCTTATAATTACCTCTTCAAAATTAGTTTTCTGCCCACAGCTAACTCAAAGACAACTGCAGAGGTTGAAGTAACTAAACTAAAGGTTTATAAATACCCCTGATGGTAACAAAGGCTTTAAAGTATCCCCAATAGGCTCAACACAGCTAACTCAAAGACAACTGCAGAGGTTGAAGTAACTAAACTAAAGGTTTATAAATACCCCTGATGGTAACAAAGGCTTTAAAGTATCCCCAATAGGCTCAACACAGCTAACTCAAAGACAACTGCAGAGGTTGAAGTAACTAAACTAAAGGTTTATAAATACCCCTGATGGTAACAAAGGCTTTAAAGTATCCCCAATAGGCTCAACACAGCTAACTCAAAGACAACTGCAGAGGTTGAAGTAACTAAACTAAAGGTTTCTAAATACCCCTGATGGTAACAAAGGCTTTAAAGTATCCCCAATAGGCTCAACACAGCTAACTCAAAGACAACTGCAGAGGTTGAAGTAACTAAACTAAAGGTTTATAAATACCCCTGATGGTAACAAAGGCTTTAAAGTATCCCCAATAGGCTCAACACAGCTAACTCAAAGACAACTACAGAGGTTGAAGTAACTAAACTAAAGGTTTCTAAATACCCCTGATGGTAACAAAGGCTTTAAAGTATCCCCAATAGGCTCAACACAGCTAACTCAAAGACAACTGCAGAGGTTGAAGTAACTAAACTAAAGGTTTGTAAATACCCCTGATGGTAATAAAGGCTTTAAAGTATCCCTAATAGGCTCAAAATTGCGTCATATGTCGGAGAGGGTTAAGTTGGTTTTAATATGATGAAGACACATAGTAGATTCATATTTTTGCCAAGTATCGATAAATTAGCTGCTAAGGGATTCAATTTATCGTCAGCTGGCAGGAAACAAGAGTATAGGGAGTATGGATAACATTTGAGCGGGGTCTCTCTTATTTCAGGCTCTCTATGTGTCACTGATTAAGGGGAGATATCGACTTGAGGGATTTTTTTCTGGACCCCTTTATCCCTCATGTTTAGCCCCATTATTTTGACGATTTTAAGAACTTACAACCCATTTCTGTCAATTTTAAGACCTTTCGTGCCATTTAGGTGTCGATTTTATCCTGGCGAGCGATAGCGAGCCTGTAATTTAAGAGGAACCGGCTTTCAGCCGGGACATTTTTCTACCGAAAAATGTAAAAATTTATCTTGAAAGGGGCTCAAGGGGGTGTAATCTTAAGCTTGAAGGATATCTAGGGACCAAACTAAAATCTTCCCCTTAATGGTTAGTGCGCGGAATTTCTGTGTGAGTATCCTATGTTCGAAGCCATGCAGTGCCACACATGTAGGCTAGTCATTAGTGGCATTGATTTCTTTAATTAGGTTTATTTGTAAGTTAATTGGTGGGTTGGTGATGATATGCAATTATTGTTATGCCCTATAGGTCTTGGCAATCTATTTACTTAGGGTGATCGGTTGCAAGCATTTATAGTGTTAAGGGGGGTGACCTGCTTTTTGTTATTTCTGTGTTTTTCTCTCTTTCTCTGGCTTGTATCCATTCAGCTCCATTCAGCCAACTATTTTAAGACGTTTATCCCCATCTCGGTTTCGATTTCTTCCTGGCGAGCGATAGCGAGCCAGCATTTTATGAAGAAATCCGGCTTCGCCGGAGACATTTTTCTATCGAAAAATGTACAAATTTAGCCTGCTGTCAAACAAAAATAAAAAATATGCTGGCTCGTTACCGCTCACCAGTAAAAAATTGACACCTGGATGGGGATAAACGTCTTAAAACAGTAGGCTGAATGGGGCCAAATGGATACAAGCCAGAGAAAGATAGAAAAGGACAGAACAAAAACAGGTCACCCCCCTTAACAAGGACCTGTTGGTGCAGATATAAATATCACCTCAATATTTCCGTTGAGATCGCAATTGTCCACTGTATCCCAAGGCAATTTTTTTTTAGTTTTTACTCTGAAAATCGGGCCAATATTCTTGACATGTTTGTAACCTCTAACTATTCTTGTTATACTGTTGATCTTTTCTCTCCTTTGGGCTCCTCCGACCATAAACTTATCTCTGTCACCTGTCCTATCTCTCCAGTACGGCCACCCGATTCTCCCAGCCGGCAGCGCTTGTGGCACTTTGGCGCTGCCTACTGGGAAACTCTTCGGCAGTACTTCTTTGATTTCCCGTAGAACGACTTTTGCTTCCGTGGCCGGGGACCCTCGGAGAGTGCTGAACGCATTACCGAGGTAATCCTCTCGGGCATGGAAGCATGCATTCCATTTTCTTTCTCTCAGTCTAATGCAAAAAAATCTTGGTTTACTCACGCTTGCTCTACTGCTGTCTGCAACAAGGAGGAAGCATTCAAACGTTACCGACGCCTTCAAACTCAAGAATCTCATACTTCATATGTTTCTGCCCAGAATCAAGCCAAATCTGTTCTTTGCCTCGCCAAACATTCTTTCATCTATAATAAATGCACTGAACTATCCAACTCTAGCTCTTCCCAAGCCTTCTGGCATCTAGCCAAGAACCTTTCTAACAATTTTTCTTCTTCGTCTTTCCCTCCTCTTTTCCACTCTGATGGCACCACCGTCACTTCTTCCTCTGACAAAGCTGAACTCTTCGCTAACAACTCCACTTTGGATGATTCTGGTGCTATTCCTCCCTCTCCACCCCCCTCTCTCCTACTTATGCCTAACATCATAGTCTCTTCTAAGGATGTACTTTCCACCCTCTGGGCTTGATACTAAGAAGGCATACGGACCGGACGGTGTTCCTTCGATTGTACTAAAAAACTGTGCTTCCGTGCTGACTCCCTGCCTAGGCAAACTCCATCTGTTTCCGCTATATTAGGGCTCATTCAGGGAAAATAGGTGATAATTGAAGGGGGGGGGGGAGGAGAGGAATAGGGGGGTTTGGACACATGTGGAGGAGTGATAGAAGGTATGGAGGGGAATTATCTCACTTAATCACATTTTCCTTTGTTTTGAGTGCCACTGGGGTCTTCTGAAAAAGAAAAAAAAAATTTGCCTTGGATCTTAACCCGTAAACGGCGGCAAAGCTCATAAGAGGTTTTACTGGGCGACGGCGGCAAAGCTCTTAAGAGGGAGGCCTAAAAAAAACATTTAAACGGCCCCAGTAGCACTAAACAATTTTTTTTTTTTTTTTTTTTTCCCTATACCTCATATCACTCCTCCACATCCCCTCCTTTCCCCTTTTCCCCTCCCCCTTCAATTATCACCTATTTTCCCTGTTATTCCCTAATTCGTTGGTATATTTTTGTGCTAACATTAGCAAAATGTGTGGAGGATGTGCTTACGTGCCTAGCGAGTGTGTTATACAACCGAATGTGTGAATGAGTAGGCTCAGTGTGGCTTGAGGCCTCGTGGAGGGAGGGGTTGCCTCAATTTTCTCCATAATTCATGAATGGGCTGGTCCATCTATATTCGCAATTTTGACCAGAAAAATGATATTTTCACTTGTTTTATTGTTGTTACAGGTTACTATCTTCATAGTGAAGGTAAAATAGGCTCATATGAATAAGTAATAACGATATTTATTGTAAAATGACGATTATAGGCCTGAATGGAGCCTATATGCTCGCCCATGGGGACCGGGTTCAATACCCCTTGCCCTTTATACCCTTCAATACCCCTTGCCCTTTATACCCTTCAATACCCCTTGCCCTTTATACCCTTCAATACCCTTTGCCCTTTATACCCTTCAATACCCCTTGCCCTTTATACCCTTCAATACCCCTTGCCCTTTATACCCTTCAATACCCTTTGCCCTTTATACCCTTCAATACCCTTTGCCCTTTATACCCTTCAATACCCCTTGCCCTTTATACCCTTCAATACCCCTTGCCCTTTATACCCTTCAATACCCCTTGCCCTTTATACCCTTCAATACCCTTTGCCGTTTATAGGGTAAGAGTCCCGTCACCTTCGCCCAGTAAAACCTCTTAAGAGTCTGTTACGTCCTGGGGTATATAAACACTGGGCTCTTTCTATTGGACTAGGTATGCGGCAACAAGCAACAACGGAAAACGCTAGATCCAACCCTTATCTATAAACCCAGGCAACAAACCACCCTAAACCGTCAAGAGTCCTGCCTGGACAACGAGGTATCCTATGACTCGGTTACAGGGTGCACGCACTATAGACTGCTGATAGTCAAGCAGGCTATATAAAAGATCACACAATTAAGTTGACTTAAAGCTTCAAGGAAAAGATAGATAACGGAATTAAATTGCAGAAACAATTTAATAACAAACTAGAAGAAAGTACATTTAACGTTACGTTAATTAATACAACTAATCACCCCTGCGTGAAAGAAGGTGAAAGCAAACAGTCCTCAAAACATCGTACAGGTAGACAAGATGCAGGTTTCTAAACTGCATGCGGCTACTGTAGGATCTGATGCTTAGCAAAGAAAGTAAGTTACGGATTTAGAGAACTCTTAACTCCTAAGCAGGAATAAATACTAGTGATAGGCCATACAGTGTATAATGGCATAGGTATAATTAAATAAAGGCAGCAACTCGCAACATAACCACATACAGGTGTGCTTCTCACTCTTAGTCAGGCAAGCCTGCTCGGACAGAGTCTCTAAGCCACACCCTGACTCACAATGCTCACAAAAACGGTAAACTGTGGCACAATAACAAGCATACAGAAATAATAAACCCCTAGCTGTTAATCTGCCAGGTGGCAGAGGTCTAGCCGAAAGGATATAGGCTTCGGATACCCGGGCTGAGCCACCTGCTCTAGCCTAGGGACGTTCCCAAGTCTGTGCGCCAAATTACTCTAATTGAAAGGGTGCTCTCTTGAGAGACTCAGATCCCAAGTATCTGACTCTCTCCTGGCGACCCTAAAACAAACGCAAGACGTGCTAGCGCAGTGCTGAGTGGACTAGGCAAGGGCCCTCACACAACACAACACTAGACACAGGCACACAGACAAGAAAATGCCCCCAGACTCCCACGGGTATCCTAGTAAAGTCGTGCAGGTCCACAGGACTCGCACCAGCAGACTTTACTTAAAGGATCGCAAAAAGCCTCCCCTCCGGTCTAGCCCCTGCTCACCTGCCACAAGAACACACTAGCAAGCATGAAACCACCAAATATGAGACAACAAAAAAGCTTCCTAGGTCTCATTAAAAATTACATCTCTGCATAAGGCCCAAACTCCTATCTAATTATCTAAGAGCTCGTCGTTAATACAATAATAGATATAAGGTCTATCAAGGGGATGGGATAACTAAATAGATTGGTGAAGTAGTGGAAAGAAGGTATACAAAGTAAGAGAGAAAGTTTCTAAGTGGGGTTGAGAGGGATAGATATCAAGGGGGTCCGAAGGGTATGACAGTGAGGTGAGCTCTGAGTCTTGAATCTGTCTGGACCCCACCCTAGGCATGCGAAATACATCCCATGCTTGGCAACACTCAACACCGTTGCCGGGTCAAAATCCTCTACCCCTTGCGTGAGTCGAAACTAAGCCTAACGTTGCGATCAGATGGCAACATCAGGCTCGTCCCAAGCTAGTCTCTCCGCGCCCGCGCAAAGCAACGTCCCCCAGCCGGTCTCTCTCTCCCGCTCGTCTCCTCCCACTCTCACTAGACTTACATCTTATATATTATAATGAAACAATCAAATATCGAGAATAAAATATACTAAGATGCGTTGGTTAAGAATAAGGGCAGCTTCAAGCTGTGAAACAACATAAGAATATCCCAGACATTAGTTACATTGTCGTAGGATATATACTAAGGAAAAGCCGGCCGGCCGGCTGCCGCCAGCCGGTTTCTAAACGGCTGGGCAGCCGACACTCGCACATGCCCGCACGTGGCTACTATGCAGGAGCGTCACAAGTCTCGGTGCCGTTTCCGGGTTAAGAGGCTTTAAGAGCCTGTAAATTGCTTTAAATTGCCATAGCGTTCCAGACAGTCTCCCGCAGCCAATGGGTTAAACTGCACAAAATCTTCCAATTATAGCAATGATTAAAATTTAAAAAAAATTTGCCAGTACAGTTAAGGGGAATACAGTAAAACAAGAGATACGTATCAACAATTTATTTATACTTCATCTTAACATTAACCCAGGAAATATACATATTAGAATAATTATATGTTATATATAAAGCTCAACTGTGTGTAGTAGCTTAAATAACAAGAATATACAAGTGTGTTTGTGGAAAGATATGACAGATTGTAGAGTGTATAAAAAGTGTTTAAAATAGAAAACATGACAAAATAAACGGTACCGGTACATATTATGTGTGTAGGCACTGTTCCTTTTACTTACCGGTACATATTATGTGTGTAGGCACTGTTCCTTTTACTTACCGGTACATATTATGTGTGTAGGCACTGTTCCTTTTACTTACCGGTACATATTATGTGTGTAGGCACTGTTCCTTTTACTTACCGGTACATATTATGTGTGTAGGCACTGTTCCTTTTACTTACCGGTATATATTTTCTAGATCTCAAGTGACGGCGTCTCTTCCGTGGATTGACCTCCCTACTGCCAACATAGAGGTTGGCAGATTGGGAGCCAAAGCGT
This sequence comes from Paralithodes platypus, assembly GCA_032716605.1. Classification (NCBI taxonomy): domain Eukaryota; kingdom Metazoa; phylum Arthropoda; class Malacostraca; order Decapoda; family Lithodidae; genus Paralithodes; species Paralithodes platypus. Next base: position 32,960,360 of record CM064481.1, read on the forward strand.
CACATTTTTCCGTTGCCCCTCAACTTTCCCTTCATAATTGCTGAGGGGCACAGGGCCCTGGGTGGGGCATTGGTCTCCTAGGCATATCCGCACCCTCCTCAGCTCCTCGCCTTGGAGTGGCTTTGGGCACCTGGGCTTTAGTGGTAAGCAGGGAGGGTTCTGGGGGGAGCTCAGTTATGGCCTTGGCCTTGCTCGGGACCTTGGGGCTGCTCGGCCAGACAGCCTTGGGAACAGCTACAACAACAACAACGTGTGTAGGCTAATAGTTGTTTTTGAACACTTAATTTAGGGTATTGGAACACATTTAGGATTCGTATTGTAAATGTGTACTGATATGGTTAAGGTGTGTATAATGGTAATGTGTACTGATATGGTTAAGGTGTGTATAATGGTAATGAGAAGGTTAGTTGAGATTTGATTATTGCTCACTCACACTCTCTCTCTCTCTCTGTCTCTCTCTCTCTCTCTCTCTCTCTCATTCTCTCTATATGCCGCTCTTGTTCTTTATCTTTCCGTGTCAAAAGCTCCTTCTACGTCAAAAAGTCCCTCTCACTCTCTCTCTCTCTTTCTCTCTCTCTCTCTCTCTCTCTCTCTCTCTCTCTCTCTCTCTCTCTCTCTCATTCTCTCTATATGCCGCTCTTGCTCTTTATTTCTCTCCGTGTCAAAACCTCCTTCTACGTCAAAAAGTCCTCTTCTTTATGCGTGTTAAGTGGTTTAGCCTCCTCCTCGACCTCCTCCGCTTCCCCGCCGATGAGTTTTGAGGTCTTCTGCGTCCCTTCCATCTCCACTATGTCGTCGTCCTTGTCGCCGTACAAGTCCAGCTGGTACGCGTAATAGTAAACCACAATGTCGCCGATCACCGAGATGAACACCAGAACTGTAATAAGGAATTAGGAATTATGTCAGCGATGTCTAGGAGGAGAAAAGATACTAGAACTCTAACAAAGATTCAGAGATTATGTCAGCAATTTCAAGAAGGAGGAACGATACCAGAACTCTAACGATAAATCAAAAATTATGTCGGCAATGTCTAGGGTGAGAAATGTAACTATGAATTATTAAATTTGTCAGCGATGTCAAGAAGAAATGTAACGATTAATCAGAAAATTTGTCAGCGATATTAAGAAGTAGTAGCCTATTAAGCAACAATGTCTCCGATCACCGAGATGAACACCAGAACTGTAACGTGAAATCAGAAATTATGTCAGCGAAGTCAAGAATGAGAAGCGATACCAGGACTCTAACGATGAATTAGAAATAATTTCAGCGATGTCTAGGTGGAGAAATGTAACGATGAATCATATTATGTCAGCGATATCAAGGAGAAGAAATGTGCGGTATCAATAAATTATGTCAGCGATGTCAAGAATGAGAAGAGGTACCAGAACTCTAACGAAGAATTATGTCAGCAATGTCAAGGAGAAGAAATGTAACGATGAATAAAAAAATATGTCAGGAATGTCAGGAAGAAGAAGAAATACTAGAACAATAACGAAGAATCAGCAATTATGTCAGCAATGTCAAAAAGGAGAAGAAATACCAGAAGTGGAACGATGAATCAGAAATTGCATCAGCAATGTCAAGAAGAAATATAAAGATGAATCAGAAATTATGTCAGCAATGTCAAGAATGAGCTACCGGTAATGTTAATCTATCAGTCAATCTATTAATCTACTAAACTCACTGGCAGGAACGATGTGCATGATGCTTCTGAACTGGTCGGAGTCGTAGAGCCAACAGTTCCCCGTCCGGCCGCACGAATGGTCCCACACCAGGCACGAGGAGTCTGTAGAGGGTTAGAGGTTTTCATTGTGTGCGGTGCTTGTTTAGCTCATATATGCTCTAAAGACCCTACAGTAACTGAGATTGGCCAACCTCCGCCATCTTGGTGCCACTTGGCTCATTAGTCTCTTGTTACGCCCATATATGTCCATGCTCATAATATACCTTTGGCAATACTGGGACAGGATAGGCTACATTGATTTATTTTCTTTTTTTCGTTCAAATTGGGATTTTGTCAAAGCCAAAATGGCAGCACGTGGCTGAATCCCTTCTGACCTGCCATGGCCATTCCACAGCCGAAATTGTTAGTCTAGTTTGAGCCCTGTGTGTGACTCCCTGCTTCACCGAGTACCACAAGCTCTACGACTGGGCGTTTCTGCACCCTCCTCAGCTCCCCGCCTTTAAGTGGCTTCGGTCACCTGGGCAGGGAGGGTTCTGTGGGTGCGCTCGGTTATGGATTTGGCCTTGCTTGGGACCTTGGGGCTGCTCGGCCAGACAGCCTGGGGAACAACAACAACAACAACAACAACAACCTCTACGACTTCCATACCCTGTTCACTATAGGTAGACTAGAAATCCAGACCACTATCCTCTATAACTCAAACACAACTTGAGTGATCGTGCTAATATTTCTATCAATTGTCACCAATTCATAGCATTATAATGTTTTTTACACCAACCAACTTCACATCTAAACTCAATTAATGAAATCAACAAATACATGTGGCACTCCGAGGACTCAAACCTAGGATACTCACATCGAAATTCCGCGCACTTATGCATTACGCTATCAAGAAGATGCCTGACCATATTTGAAGATGCTGTGAACGACCGTATAACTGCTCTCTCCAAATCAAATGACGTGTATAAATAAGGTGTTGTCATCTAGTGGGGCAGAAAGGAAACAACCAACACGTATACCTTGAAGCTCCACTGTCACCATCTAGTGCGACACACATAATTATGAAGCATCCAACATATCCAAGCTTCAACCGATAATCTCGGGGCCTCGTAACAGTTACTGTAGGCTACAGGCTAATGAACAACCTACATTCCCGAGGTTGAGACACAGACAAAAAAATATATAGGGAAGATCAGCCAGGGAAAAATACACTCCCGCCATGACTCCTCAACATGTGTAAAGTTACCGTACCTATAATGGCGCCCATGATGATTGGGGCTGGTAGGAACCCGAAGAGTGATATGAACACGGTCAGGGTCCCCAGTGCTAGTCCTTTGTCTTCTTCACGCACTGATCTGGAATAATAATAATAAGAATGAGTGTTGTTGAGTATAATAATCATAAAAAAATACTACTAATAATAATCTATTTATCTATTGCCGGACGCCTTACTCCCCTTAATGAGGGTGGCCATACACAAAATGCCCCCAAGCAGACCTATCCCCTGTAAGAGAAACAACCCATGCCAGTTTACTTAAGGACTTACAGGATTGACCACTCAATTTAGGATCTGTCCGACTCCGAGGCCCTCTGTGTATCTTGTTAGCACTATTTTTCTACAGTGGTGTTCAGCTAGTCCATCCACTAACCTGCCTTACCTTTAGATAAGCAGTATGGAGTTGTATCAGGTTTACTCCCCTAGACAGGTTGCCGACCAAGGCTGACGAGTCCCATCCACCCGGATATTTATAAGGTTATCTCCCCCAGAGGGGTTGCCGACCAAGGCTAACGAGTCCCATCCATATTAATAGTATTAATCCCATATTAATAATAATAATAATATTAATAATAAAAATAATGGTAACCATCTTGACAATTTTACCAACACACCTAAACCTCATTAGATGCTGAAATAGCCTCCTGAAAATCTGCACCCAGGGCGGGAATCGAACCCGGGTCGCTTGGGTAACGAGGCAGACACGTTAGGTACCCCACTTAGCCTGATAGTGTATTTGCGGATCTCATTCAATTTAGGCTAACCTATTATCACTGAATTTACACACTCACCGTAGATGCAGGTGATAAACTCTACAATAGATACAATAGATAGATAGATAGCTAGATAGATAGATAGATATAGATAGATAGATAGGTAGGTAGATAGATAGGTAGATAGATAGTTAGATAGATAGATAGATAAATAGATAGATAGTTAGATAGATAGATAGATACTCACCGTAGATGTATAACGCTGCTGCCGACTCTACCCGAGGACGAGATGGTTTTGATGATGATTTGAACGATGAGGTAGTAGAAGAACGTGTCGCAGGGTTCAGGGCAGTACCCGCTCGTCGCCCAGCCTCCGTGATCCTCTGTTTTCTGTGGCTCCTTGTCCGCCAGCTGTCGGTGGAAAGAAGAAATGGGAAAGGGTTATTGTTTAGTTAGTCGTCCTCGTTAAACCTCCGTTTTCTGTCGCTTCGCATCTAGAAACTGTAAGAAGAAGATGCGAAACGATGATTTTTAGTTACCCATCCTCTTCAATCCTCCGTTTTCCGTTAGTCCTTTTCCACAAGCTGTCAGTGAAAAGAAGAAAATGGGAAAATATTATTGTTAGTTACCCTTACGTTTTTATCCTCCATTTTCTGTGGCTCTTAATCCTCAAGCTGCCAGTGGATATAAGAACACTTATTCAGACTTCGGCCTTCCATATCTTTTGCCTTAACCCATGGACTGAGACCATGGGCAGAAAAAAAGGTCAAGTTGAGGGAGGGGGGGGGGGGGGGGGGTGTAGGGTATAAAGAGGGGGAAGAGTGGAGGATGTGGTATAGGGAGATACTATTACTTTCTATGTGTCCTACAATTTTGAGACATTTTCCGGCACTGGCACGGTATTTGAAGGGTAATTTTTACACATGATTAACACTTACACTGCGGGCATATTTCAGCCATATTAGGGCTAATTCAGGCACTCCTGATTAATTAAGCAAGTGTCTGAATGAAATTAAATGTATTCAGCGAAAAACTAGAAGATAGCTTCAAAATTACAACAAAACAAGCTTCATAGCGCGCAGGCTTCACCCGCAGTACTATCATAGACATTCGCTAATACTGAGCAATTATCGCTAATGTCGCATTACGTTTGCTTTTGGCAGCGCTGTATATCTACCGGGAGTATGCCTCATACTACTGAGTACACTGGCCGGCTGGCTGGAGAGAGGATGGGCGGCCTGCTGCGCTCCCGCTCACTTGCACTCGATTCTACAGGCTTTAAGAGGATTTAAAAGCCTGTAAATTGCCATGGCGTTCCGGAATGTCTCCCGCATGCAATGGGTTAAATACTGTGCCTTCCTAATGGGTTATCGCACTTCTTGCACTTCCTGGGTTAAAAACTATTCCAAATTATACAAAATGACATTACAACACTTACCAAACTTATTGTAGTGTTATATATGGATGATATAGTAGTTGTAGTAGTGGTGGTGGTGGTGTACGTGGTGGTACTGGCAGTGGTTATATTCCCTGGTATACAACTGCACCCACTATACACCTGTGAAAAAAGATCATTGGGTTAACATTATAGGTATAGGCACAGTCAAGTATTGCCATTACATTTTGGGATTACATTTCCGGCAGGCCAAAGAAATATAGTATAGTAAAATGGTATAATTCTCCTACTCGACGAGACAGAAAAAGGGGACGCGAAAGTGGTCCTGAACCCTAACATTGGAACATTAAATTATGCTTCTGTTCTGGCTCTGTCTCGAGTCGGCCACCCCCAGCTACGGGGTATATGCCTGGGTATAGTCGACTTGTACGACTTGCAGTAGGAAGCGTGAGGCTTTTTTTTTTTTTTCTCCACCATAGATGAAGGCCCCCTTACCCCCTGGGAGGTAAAAGATACATACACTGTAAAAATAGATACACATGATAACTGTTTCAATAAATGACGTGTTCATATTAGCCTACGTAAATTATTCAAACACTTTTATGTGTGTGTGTGGGTTTTTTTTGTACCTTTTTTTCTAGATCAATTGTTACAATGTACTCTCTCTCTCTCATACACACACACACGCACACACACACACACACACACAAATTACTCACGATTGGACTAGCAGAAGCATTAACAACAGTACAGCCAGCGTAACACGGAGAATAGAACACCGTGCTCCGATCCTGCGAACACACTGGCGAATACCGCTCTGAACACCCGCAGTCTGTCGAACACTCGGGTATCTCGGAACTGTGGAAGAAAATGGAGAGTCAGTTGAGATACGCAGTCAGTTGAACACAAAGAAAACGGACAGTCAGTAGAGATCGGCAGTCGGTCGAACACTCAGGCACCTCCGAACTGCGAAAGAAAACGGAGAGTCAGTAGAGACCCTATAGTAACAGAGATCGGCCAACCTCCGTCATCTTGGTACCATTGGTGATATTTTCCTCTCTTAACCTGACAGCTATGATAGGCATGTTTATTTTAGTGCCAACAGTGCGAAAGATTTAGCTTCGGTTTGGAAAGAATTTGTTTGCGATTTTGATAAGTTCTTTTGCCTTTATATTGTGTCGTCCCTATGTTGGTTTGTTTATTTTGCAAGTGTTACAATATTATGTCTACCATATACACAAATTTGTCTTGTATAAGGAACGTGTGAACATTGAAGAACCATAAAATAAGTGTAAAGAGCTAATAACCCAGTTCATTGTGATGGGAGTGTGTTAAGCGAAAGCCAAGTCCGTTCTTTTAGTCTCTATTATTTGTTCTGCATAGATAAAAATTGTGGTATACCGCTCAAACTATGTCTGGCAGAGATAGAATGGCCAATGCAGTGTTATTTCATGTTCATTTTCTTATATTCCTTCTCAAATTATGTCTTTGGAAGTGATAACATGGCCAAAACATTGTTACTTAATGTTCAATTTCTTGTATTCCATCTCATATTCATTCCAGTCAACCAAAATTGCTCTAGATTGAAAATTATACATGAAATGCTAGGTGAGAAGGGAATTTATCCTTTCCGGAATAGTCTTGGCCTGGCGGGGTTTCGAACACAGGTCAGTAGGCATATCAGACTCCCGCGCTACCACTGTACTACGCTAGGATGTACACTCGCTCCAAGACGTATCTGCACCCCTACGCTGATCATCTGATGTGTACAGCTTGACAGGGTTGGCACCTCTGCCTGCAACTATATCCATGTGTCAGAGACGATCTCTGACACATGGAAATAGTTGCAGGCAGAGATGCCAACCCTAATGAGCTGTACACACCAGAAGATCAGCGTAGGGGTGCAGATACTTCTTGGAACGACTGTACAATAAGGAAACAACCTTAATTCTCTTGGAAGAACCAGGTGATTAGGAGTGGGAAGTTTATTAGATTTTGCCACCAATGACTATTTTACATATCCACAGACGTCATGCCGGCATAGTTCTGTGGTTCCGGGTAAAGCCGGTATCACACAAGCGCTTTTTCCCTCAACATTTATCCTCAACACTGGTCTGGCAGCTTATGAGGTCAATCTTTAAACTATTTCAGTTACCTAAATTCATCTACCATCAATCTAGTTTCCGATACCAGTGCCAAATATTCCAGAAATGTTGCCAGAAAAATGTTGATCATCGAATGTTGATTATACAAGCTCTCTTGTTATACCAGCTTAACAATAAACAATAGGTAAAAGGATAAAAGTGGGTCTGTCCACCATTTTTAACCCCATGAGGAATATGACGCATTTTGACAGTTTATTCTTAGTATCATTAGACGATTATATTCAGATTGAGAAGGGTATATGGAAGTCAGAGGGTTAATTGATATAATATTTACCGTATTGATGCCCACAGATCCTTCCTAAATTGTAAACAATCGCCTAATGATAGCCCGAATCAACTGCTGTCAAAATGCGATAAAATCCTACTGAGGTTAAGCATATACCTAGCACTGATAAAAATATGGCACAAAAGTCTCCTAAAATAGTCCTAGCCACGAATATATACAACAAATGAAGCATAAAAATAGGATGGGAAATGTATGCCTATATATAGTAACAATCTATTTTTTATTAATTTCACCACACCACCAAACACCTCTAATGAAATTAATGAAAGCATATAATATGTGATCCACCGGGAAATAATAATAAAAGAGCTAAAAATATATATCCAACCAAAGACACACACATAGGTGATTTCACTTAGCCGATCAACTTATTTTTCATCCACTGAATCTGGCCAACTAGCCAATCCCTTTGCATGTCATACCCCATCTTAATATTTTTCATCTCGCCCATCATCCGCTGCCGAGCCCTGTTCAACTCCCGCTCCTTCTCCTCTTCCAGAGCCCAGCGGAGCTTCCGCGGAGAGATGTACAGTTCATTCAGAGCATCGACAGCCTCCCGGACCTTGCTCTCTGGACCACGGACCCGAACCAACTCTGAAGGCTCCCTGAACACCTTGATCTGGACCCCGAAGTAGGTTTGTAGCGCCTTGATCCGTAGTCCAGCGGTCCCGACCAAATGGCCTCGGTCTTCAACAGCAACGTCGACCAAGAGAGTCAGGTACCTCTCCCTCGGGGCCTTGATGTATCCTTTTTGGCTCACTCCCTGCAAGCCATTTTGACCTCTGAATGCAGCAGTGTCCTGGGCTACATTCAGTTTTACATCTTGTTTTTTTGGTGCTGGTGATACGCCCCACGACTCCTTCACTGATCGGGACCAGTTTTTCATTATGATTTAGATGGAAGTTATAATTATATTTAACTATAAAACCACAATGCTCTTATCAACTTACGCAATCGATAAGAATTCACGGCACTGAGATAATCGACACCAAACACGTAAAGCTTCACGCAAATCACAAGAGGAAATTTAAATGAACTACTTCGACTCGAGGGAAGAAGTTGAATGAAGCTGCAGATGGACCCTTGAAATACTGTTGTTCGTTCAGTGTTGCCAATTAAAATAAATGATTGCATCTTTCGACAGTAGATTACTTGGTAAATGTTGTTAATTATTGGTAGACGGTAAAATAACACAGAATATGACTGTAAAAATTCAATATTTATATAACATAGCTTATACATGCTCATATCCATGATATATAGCTAGATTATAGATGTATGTATATAGTTCTGGACTTATAGGCTAGCAGTAAAGTCGCTAAATTGGTAACATTCAAAGGTCGCAACAATATTACTAGATAGCATAACATTTGTTAAATGTTGCTAGACCCTAGAATTATTAGAATAGGTCAATTTCGATCATAATTAAGCGTTTATATCATTCGTTTACTATTTATATAATAAGGGTGTAATGTAAATACTGTACTATATAGCCTACGAAATCTTTTACAAAACCATTATTATATCATAGTTCCTCCAAATAAGTTGTCGTTTTCTGTAATTTGGTAATATAAGAAAGCGGATTTAAACGGGTAACTAAAATAGATTATTAAGTATAACCAGAATGATACACATATACAAAATTCTGGGTATGCAAAGGGTAGATAAAGTGTCCATAATAGTCCACCAATTCAAAGGTATATTGGTGGTAATAAACCCATCATATACCAGTTAGAAAGGTTATCACCATCAATATTCCCAATGATCTTGTACACTTAGGAACCTTAGATTTTGTACAACGCATTATAGGTTTTTCAATCATTTACAACTATAGTGACCACTTCGCCCCTAGTTCTACTGTACATCATAGCAAGATCTCTATCTCCCTCAATCAATATTTCCTTCTTCCTATGACTTAAACTGCTTTAAACTTTGTGTATCCAGGCATTTTGACCCCAACGTCCCTTGAATTTGGCTCTCTGTCACTCTTTTGGGTTTTGTGGAGACACTCGTTATAGGCAGCTTGACTTTTGTCTCTTTCGTACACATAGAAAAAATAAATGAAAATATAGACTCTATTTTTCTGCTACTCACCCGTCAATCGGCCTGAGACTGACAAAGAAATGGGGCAAAAGGTCTTAAAATAGCCAAACTGATGGGGTAAAAGGTCTTCATATATCAAAACCAATGGGACTATACTATACTCTCCCTTGATCCTCTCATATAACAGGACAATCATTATTATTTTACTGAAGGGATCAATGTGCCGACTCTCACTCGTATTCGTTGCTCTCACTCTCTACTCGCCCGTCAACCGGCAAAAGGTCTTAAGGGAGCTCAGACGGTATTGTGAAGCATAATTTACTGGTTCGGCTCAATGGTTTAAGGAAGGGGTTTAGTTTGCTCTCTAAACCTCTATCAAATTTTAAAAAACACCCACAAGACCCCCCTTCGATATAAATTTGTACATTTTTCGGTAGAAAAATGTGTCGGCCGAAGGCCGATTTCTCTTCAAATACAGATTCGCTATCGCTCACCAGGAAAAAAATTGACATCTAAATGGCATGAAAGGTCTTAATATTGGCAAAGAAATGGGTCAAAAGGTCTGAAAATCGTCAAATTAATGGGGCTAAAGGTCTTAAAACAGCCAAACTAATGGGGTGAAAGGTCCTTATATCTCACTGTACTTACCCTTGGACCGGGCCGATGACTTTCAACTTGGGGCAGCCGATGAACATGAGAGCGAGGAATCCGGCGGACAGGAACAAGGTGACGAAGATGTTGTATCCGGCCACGTACCTCGGCCGGGGGCGTACGTACCGCAGGGTCATGCCCCCGATGCCCGTGCCCAACACCACCGACGTCATGCTCGCCATACCTGCACAAAGGGGGGCACTAGTTATAGGCAGCTTTGTCTTTTGTCTCCTTCATACAAATAGGACAAAAAGCTAATTAACTAACTTACTAACTATGCCATTATCTATTTTAGGCACAGTGCGCTCATATATCCAGTATTGTTTGTATGAATATAAACACCATATGAGGAGGAGCACTTTATTGACAACGTTTACCAGAAGCTATCTGCCAAATGTTGTCAATAAAGTGCTCCTCCACATATGTTTTTTATATTCATTCTGTCAACTTTTCAACGTTATCTCAACATATTGTTTGCATGTGTGGGGAGGTTCCCCCATACCGCACTTCTTGAGAGGGTAGAGTCAAAAGCATTTCCTCTCATCAACTTGCCTCCTCTTACTAATTCTGTACAGTCTCTCTCACTCTTCTGCTGTTATTACAATAATCAGTGTTCTTCAGAGCTTTCTTAGTTATAGCACATCTCTTACGGAGAGTAGGGGGTACCCTAACCCACATCATCAACTTGTCAATTAACACCAACACTGTACCTGCTGAACTGAAGGAAGCTATTGTAACCCCTCTATTCAAGAAAGGAAATAAACTAGAAGTTGGTAACTATAGACCAGTTAGCATATTATGTACTGTATCTAAAATCCTTGAAAGAGCGGTATACACCCAAATTGAACACTACCTCAAACAAAATTATCTATTCTATAAGTTTCAATCAGGTTTCAGATGCATGTACTCGACAGACTCCTGTCTCATCCACTTAACGGATCACATTCGTAAAGAAATGTCTAAAGGTAACTACACCGGTATGGTTCTTCTTGATCTACAAAAAGCGTTTGACACAGTAGACCATGATATCCTATGTAATAAACTACAAGCAATGGGCATAGGGTCTGTGAACTGGTTTAAATCTTATCTTAGTGGTAGAACCCAAAGAGTTAAAATTGATGATAATATATCTGATCCTATGCCAATTAACTGTGGGGTCCCGCAGGGAAGCATCCTTGGTCCCTTACTCTTTCTCTGTTATGTGAACGACATGGAACTGAGCGTCTCATGTAAATTATTACTGTATGCAGACGACAGCGTGCTTCTGGTTTCAGGAAAAGACCCAATAAGTATTGCCGCTTCACTTTCCAAAGAACTAGCATCATGTAGTGAATGGCTAGTGGACAATAGACTATCTCTTCACCTGGGCAAGACGGAAGCCATCTTATGTGGAACAAAACGCAAACTGAAAGACATTGTGGGCTTCTCGGTCAACTGTAATGATATTCCTATAACAACAGTGTCACAAGTTAAATATCTCGGACTAAAACTGGACACGATTTTGTCAGGTGAAACAATTTTGGAATCTATCCTGAGTAAGTGTAGAGCACATATAAAATACCTGTATAGACAGGTGGGATGCTTGCCCGCGGCGACCAAAAAGACCCTCTGCCAAGCGCTTGTTCTATGTCATTTTGACTATTCTGTGTCATCCTGGTACTCTGCATCATCTAAATCAGCACAGCACAAACTTCAGGTCACTCAAAATAAAATGGTTAGGTTCATGCTGAACCTAGGACCCAGATCACATGTTGGCCAGGAACAACTTCAGTCACTAGGTATGCTCAATGTCTCTGACAGGGCCAAACAAATCAGGCTCACTAATGCCTTCAAAATTGTCTATGACAGAGCTCCAGAGTATCTAAAGAATGATTTTGTTAAAGCAAATGAAAGGAGTGGACATAATACAAGAAACAGGATGTTTAATTTTAAGGTCCCGAGAATCCAAGGACAGGGTAAGCAAACATTCTTCTTCACTGCCATCAAAGACTGGAACGACCTACCCCAGTCAGTCCGTGAAAAGAGAACACTGTATTCCTTCAGACGTAGCCTGAAGGAACACCTGAACCGGACAGCTGCGAGAAGGGAGCACCAAGCTTATGTCTACTACTAAAAACTAAATGCGACATAAGAGATAGACAAACCAAACTGAAAAGATTACTGATTACAGATTACTGATATTTACTATAGGATGTAAGGTATCTTAAAATAACCCCCTAGAAATACTTTCTCTAAAGTATCTATTTCTTTATCCTCCCCATTTTCCCCAGCTAACCTAATCCCACAAGGACCCCAATGGAAATACGCCTAACCGCCTTATTGGGCTATCCTTAGTTGGAATTATGCAAGGCTGGTACATGTCATATTTGTAACATACGATGTGGTACCAACTCTGTAAATTGCTAACTGAATAAATATTATTATTATTATTATTATTACCCACCAATTAATAATCTATTTTTTATTAATTTCACCACAACACTAAACACCTCCAATGAAATTAATGAAAGCATATGTGATCCACCAGGATTCGAACCCGGGTTATCACACACAGATTTGTAGACACCATAACCATTAAACCACCAAGACTGCACACTTACCAGTATAATAATTGGCCTCTGTTGCACTCTTCCTAAACTGGTTCTCGAGGTACTTGGGTTTGAAGTTCCAGTAGCCGGAGAAGGCCAGGACAGCTACTACAGTGTTGAACAGATTGCCCACCCAGATCTTGTTGGTGAAGAGGCGTTTGAGAGCCGACCACAAATCTGCAAGTAAAGGGAAGGTCAAAATAAACACTGTATGAGGAGGAGCACTTTATTAACCCCTACTGCACCGGTGACGTTCTTTTAATTTTATTCTTGCTATATCTGCGAGTAAATGGAAGGTGAAAATAAACATATGAAGGGTGCGCCTGGAAGTGTGGTGGTAGGGCTTCGCTGCATGTCTGCCTGCTGAGATCGGAACCTCTCCGGGTGGTCGGGGGCCGGGGGAGTGCTGGAGGGACCTTGGTGACCCTGGTCTCTGGGTTTTCTCCTGGATGACCTAGATGTGTGTGAATATGTATTTTGTTTTTGTGTGTTCATTGTTTTCTGTTGTGTTGTCCCTATTCGGGCTCTGTCTTGAGTCGGCCTCAGGTGTCATTACGTTTGGCTCACTCTGTGGTGTATTAATGTCTATCAGATGTTGAATAGGGTGGGTAAGTGTAGGAACATGTTTGTATATCTCACTCGAAATGAAGAAATCCTGTTTACATATTGCTGATACCATTTATCGCTCAATATATACTCTACTTGGTGCCAAGACATCACTTATTTGGCCGACTATGCTGAATATGATTATAGAGAACTATCTATTTACTTGAACGTACACTTATTGCTCATATTTGGTTGACACACCTCCATTTTCTTAGAGCGAACCAACGTTGCAGAATTTTGACAACCGATAATATAACTTACTTCTCATATTTGATTGACCCACTTCTACTTTCTTTATCCGAGCCAGCGATGCGAAGTACTTGATGCCGCACCCCATGCCCCCCTCGCGCTGCTCCTTACTTTTCTTATATTTATTAGGATTAATGAAAATTAACAACTTACTTCTCATATTCGGTCGATCCGCCTCCACCTTCTTCGTCCGAGCCAGCGATGCAAAGTACTCGATGCCGCGACTCTTGCCCCCCTCGATCTGGTCCCTACTGGCCTGCCGCACCACTCGCTTGGCCTGCCGCTTGAGGGTGGCTGGTAGATGGCGCGGAAAGAGGAAGAGCAGGCTACCCACGCAGGCTAGTCCGGTGCCGATGAAAACGTAGCCTGTCGGGGAAGATCATAAGTGTAATATTAAGTGTAGGGAAAGTAATAAGTGTAGTATTAAGTGTAGGGAAAGTAATAAGTGTAGTATTAAGTGTAGGGAAAGTAATAAGTGTAGTATTAAGTGTAGGGAAAGTAATAAGTGTAGTATTAAGTGTAGGGAATGTAAGAAGTGTATAATATTGCTCTGAAAATGCGCACTATGCCTTTAAAATTGCTTAAATTATCTCAAATCAAGTTCTTCAGAACATTTACTGTGAAACTATTTGTAGAGTAATGCAAGGGATCTAGCTATCTATTTAGTATCTATCCATCCATCCCATCTATTCCTCCACTCACCCATCCACCAAGCTCCAAGCCACCTGGGATCTCTTCTGGTCAGGTTTGGGTTGTGGTCCGGGTCGATCCAAGTTGAGAGACACTTGCCCCCGACCAGGTACCCCAACACCGGCCCCAGGATCCTCAGTAGCAACGTCATGGCTGCGGAAAGACAAGTTTAGAAATCTTTTTATTTATTTATTGCACACTTTCATGCATAAACAAGAGCCAGAACGTAATACAATGATATATCCGTAAATTTACAGTAATAGAGCTTTCAAATGACACCAGAATAATCTTTGTACAACGTCTGGTTGTCTTGCATTGATCTTGCAAAGATCGGCCAAAATCGCTTGAAATAAGCAGTTTTGCGCTGTTTTCGCTTAGTGTAAGTCTGCAATGATGTAGGAGAAACTGTCTTGTAAATCAGTGCATGGTGAGTGACGGAAGAAGGGGTCCCGCGCTGCCTGCACTCGCTTGCCTCACTCCCATGACACTTAAACCGGATTTTGGAGCCCAAAGGGTTAATTTATATACTGTACTGTATATATTGATTTTTCCAGTTCCCTCCCTAGACCATAATTTTGAGATTTTAAGATATTCGCCCCATTAGTTTGGCGATTTTAAGACCTTGTACGCTAACCACTGTACTACCACGGACGTACAATAGGATAGCAACCTTTAGTTCTCCTTGAAAGAACCAGGTGATAGTCTCGTGGGAATGCACGTGGTGGGTTTATTAGACTTTTCCACCAACGACTATTTACGCTATCCCAGACGTCAACTCAGGTAGTTTTGTGATTACAGGATTTTGCGGGTACAGGGTATTACAGTAACTCCAATAGCGCTATGGTTAATGATGAAATGTCTTAAACCTGTTAATTGCCAAAATAATATCAACAAAACATAACGTAAACAACTCGCAGTAATATAGCGGGTACGTTTTCTTGCTAACATTGTCGTCCATGTCCATAACTTCGATACTAAAGTCCCTCATAACCTGATTAATTCTATCTTGTAATACCCAAAATATTATCAATAAAATATAACAACAAACTCACAATAATATAGCGGGTACGTTTTCTTGCTAATGTTGTCGTCCATGTAAGTAACGCCGATGCTGTAGAAGAGACTGATGGCAATGCCGACGAAGAACTGGGAGATGAAGAACAGAATGATGGGCCCCAGATAGGACTGATTGGCCGACGACCAATAGCTGGCGTCCCCGCAGTCCTCCAGCTCAGTGTAGCATAGTTCCACCTCTGTCGTGTCAAAGAAAAAGGGTGAACAGATTTAGTACAGTATATTATATCAACGTAAGAAAGGACGTAAGGATATATTAATCAAAAGTTTAGTATATACCTCTATTCAAATTTTAAGATTGAATAGGACGGCAGAATATATTAATCAAAAGTATGATTCTCGTGTCTGTCTCGTTGTAGCGTAGTTGACTGAGGGAAGACAGTTAAGGGGGTATGGGTGTATTTATGTGTTCTTTTATGTATCTCTTCATTATTTGTTTAGTTTCCTCCCTAGACCTCCATCAAGCTTAAAAAAAAAAAAAAATCTTTCAGCTATTAAGAATGCGTCATAGTTCTCAATGCGTTATTATTTTTTATCAAAAGTCAAACCACTCACTTTCTTCCAAATCTGTAACATTCAGCAAGAAATCCCAGGTGCCGGAGAGGGTCTCGACGATATCTATGGCGTCCATAGATGAAGTGCGGGATAGAGAGCACCCCAATGATTACATACTTTTCGAGCAAGATTATTGGCGAATTATTGCTCTTGACTGTACCGAAAGGCTGAATCACTTACTTTTCTTCCTTCCGATTACATCTGTGATGTTGAACGATATTTCCCTTTTGACTGTAACGAAGACCAAATCACTTACTTTTCTTCCTTCCTATTAAATCTGTGATGTTGAACGACATTTCCCTTTTGACTTTACCGGAGACCAAAGCACTTACTTTTCTTCCTCCCGACTAAATCTGTGATGTTGTGTGACCAAAGACCAAGACACTTACTTTTCTTCCTCCCGACTAAATCTGTGATGTTGAGCGACAAGTCCCTTGTGACTGTAATGAAGACCAAAGTACTTACTTTTCTTCCTCCCGACTATATCCATGACGTTGAGCGACATTTCCCTTTTGACTTTGCCAAAGACCAAAACACTTACTTTTCTTCCGCACGACTAAATCCTTGATGTTGAAAGACAAGTCCCTTTTGACTGTACTGGAGACCAAAGCACTTACTTTCTTCCTTCCGACTAAATCTGTGATGTTGAACGACAATTCCCTTTTGACTTTACTGAAAACCAAAGCACTTATTTTTCTTCCTCACGACTAAATCTGTGATGTTAAGCGACAATCCCAATCGACATTACCGAAGACCATAGCACTTACTTTTCTTCCTTCCAACTATATCTGTGATGTTGAGCGGCAAGTCCCTTTTCACTGTACCAAAGAACAAAGAACTTAATTTTCTTCCTCACGACTAAATCTGTGATGTTGATACTGATATAGCGTTGATATAGCTGGGGGTGGCCGACTCGAGACAGAGCCCGAATAGAAACATACCCTATAGCTGGGGGTGGTTGACTTGAGACAGAGCCTGAATTGAAACAAACCCTTTTTACTTTACCGAAGACCAAACCACTTACTTTTCTTCCTCACGACTAAATCTGTGATATTGAATGACAAGTCCCTTTTGACTGTATCGGAGACCAAAACACTTACTCTTCTTCCTCACGACTAAATCTGTGATATTGAATGACAAGTCCCTTTTGACTGTATCGGAGACCAAAACACTTACTCTTCTTCCTCACGACTAAATCTGTGATATTGAATGACAAGTCCCTTTTGACATTACCGAAAATCAAAGCACTTACTTTTCTTCCTCGTGACCATATCTGTGACGTTGAGCGACCAATCAGTGGTGGCGGAAAGGGACTCGACGATATCGATGGCGTCCTGGCCAGGCCCGTAGACGAAGTGCGGTATAGAGGCGATGAAGCAGGAGATGGCCGCGCACAACACCCCGACGCCCAACCACCGCGGCCGATGTCCGTAGTTACCGAAGTACCCGAGTAGCATGGCTAGGATGATCTGCGACAGGTCGTTGCCGCAGAGAATGGTCCCTGAGGATTGGAAATTTGACGGTTAAGATTGTATAAATAAAATGTTTAAATTTGAAAACATGAACAAATAAACGGTACATATAAAGTGTGTAATAGTTGTTTTTGAACACTTAAGGGCGGGTCACCGTTTTTGTTTTATCTTTCTCTCCTTTTCTCTCTTTCCTTAGCTTGTATCCATTTGGCCCCATTCAGCCAACTGTTTTAAGATGTTTATCCCCATCCAGGTGTCGATTTCTTCCTGGCGAGCGATAGCGAGCCAGCATTCTATGGAGAAATCCGGCTTTGCCGGAGAAATTTTTCTATCAAAAAATGTACAAATTTAGCTTGCTGTCAAAACAAAAATATATAAATGCTGGCTCGCTACCGCTTGCCAGAAAAATATTGACATCTGGATGGGGATAAACATCTTAAAACAGTAGGCTGAATGGGGCCGAATGGATACAAGCCAAAGAGAGAGAGAAAAGGAGAGAAAGGTAAAAAAGCAGGTGACCCCCCTTCAATATAGCCATGGATAGGAAGGAACAAGATATTAAAACAATAGTGAGGTGATATTATTAAGCCGGTATCACACGAGCGCTTTTTCCCTCAACACTGGTCTGGCAGCTTATAAGGTCAACATTTAGAGTATTTCGGTCGCCTAAATCCATCTACCATCAGTCTAGTTTCCGATACCAGGGCAAAATACTCCAGAAATGTTGCCAGAAAAATTTTGATCATCGAATGTTGACTATAAAAGCTCTCGTGTGATACCGGCTTTAATGATAGATTCTTCTTTTTCTATGTATATGGAGACAAAAGGCAGGCTGCTTGCAACGAGTGTCTCCCCCAAAGCCAAAAGAGCACCACTAACCTGTCTAACACTACAAGCTCGTGGGGTGCTGATCCCCTCCCCCGCTGCCCTCTCAGAGACACTCACTCTCACTCTCTCTCTCTCTCTCCCTACATCACTATAGGTAGCGCCAACGAACTTGACAATAATCTTGATCCCTGACCTCTCTGTAACTCAAAAGGGCCTAGAGCAAACTGGCTGTAAATATCCACACCTATTTCTTGGTGGACTCTTCCCAAATGACAGAAAGGTCAGCCTGATTGCTTTCATTGATTTAGAGTTATAAGAATTTAAGAGGTCAAGATTATTGGCAAGTTTGCTGGGACTACCTATAACGGCTGGTCCAACCTCGAAAGGAGTTGAAATAGGGGAGCTATCCCCCTGCCAAAGGCGGCTTTCTAGGGCCTTGCCTAGCGAATGTTGAGAGGATTGGGTTCTAGTCATGTGGTGATGGGCTGGTCTATCAGAGTGAGTGCTGAGCAATCTCTGACATACCCATAGCTTACGCTTAGATTGATATGCAGGATTCGAAGTTGCATAATAAATCGTAGGCAGTGTCCACCATTCTTTAACTGTCTTCGTGGTGCGATGCATAAGGTGTTGATTTTCGGTGTGAGCATCCTGGATTCGAATCCACGGACTGCCACATGTGTTTGTAAATTTCATTAATCGATTTTAGGAGTATAGTTGGTTGTTGGAAGGAACATAATACCCATAGCTTACTCTGAATGTTCCTTTTACTTATATATTTTCTAGATCTCAAGTGATGGCGTCTCTTCCGTGGATTGATTCCCTACTGCCAACCTAGAGGTTGGCAGATTGGGAGCCAAAGCGTCACATTTTTCCTTTGCCTCTCAACTTTCCCTTCATAATTGCTGAGGGGCACAGCTGCACAGGGCCTTGGGTGAGGCTTTGGTTTCCCGGGCGTTTCCGCACCCTTCTCAGCTCCCCGCCTTGGCGTGGCTTCGGTCACCTGGGCTTTGTTAGTGGTAAACAGGGAGGGTTCTGTGGGGGCGCTCGGTTATGGCCTTGGCCTTGCTCGGGACCTTGGGGCTGCTCGGCCAGACAGCCTGGGGAACAGCAACAACAACAAACCTGTCTAACACTAACACTACTCCACTAACCTGTCTGTTTGCTGGTAAGTTTAAACCTCTTCTCCAGTGTGGATATAACAGATACGGTGTAGGTGAAGAACATCCCTTGCATCAGTCCCACTAAGCAGTACACCAGTAGATAAACTTCTTTCCGGGCCAGTCGCTGTTAGGGGGTAACAAAAGTTTATTTAAGTGTTAAAATTGTTAGTATTAGTAGTTAGCGGGGGTAGCGTGGGAGTATGGTATATTGTTTACTGCGTTGGGATGGGTCAGAATCAAGGGGACAAGTTGTGGTACTCTCTTCGTCAGCTACTGCTCCGGGACTTACTGCTACTAAAGGAACAAGTGGTGGGGTCTGGGATAAAGGGACTGAGGTGGTGGCCGTAGTTATGGCGACTCACGGTGTCAGCTACCACTGCAGGAATTACTGCTACTTTTGGAACAGACTGCTTATGGAGTTACTGCTTCTTCAGGAACAGGACGGCCACTACCAGAACTCAGACTCAGAGCCTTACACTGGTTTTTATTTTATTTTATTTTCTATGTGTATGAAGGAGACTGAAATGTTGGGTGTGAAGGGAATTTTTCCTTCCCGAAAATCCCCAGGCCCAGTGGCCTGCCTGGCGCGGGTTCGAACCCTGGTTAGGGACCTCAGTAGGTTTTACCCAACTGGTGTGGTTTCGAAT
>CM064481.1:32985445-33003878 GCA_032716605.1 Paralithodes platypus
AGCCAGAGAGAGATGGGAGAGAGAGAGTGCGTGTGAGAGAGAGAGAGAAGAGAGAGAATGTGAGCCAGAGAGATGGGAGAGAGAGAGTGTGTGTGAGAGAGAGAGAGAAGAGAGAGAATGTGAGCCAGAGAGAGATGGGAGAGAGAGAGAGAAGAGAGAGAATGTGAGCCAGAGAGAGATGGAGAGAGAGTTTGTGTGAGAGAGAGAGAAGAGAGAGAATGTGAGCCAGAGAGAGATGGGAGAGAGAGTCTGTGTGAGAGAGAGAGAGAAGAGAGAGAATGTGAGCCAGAGAGAGATGGGAGAGAGAGAGTGTGTGTGAGAGAGAGAGAGAAGAGAGAATGTGAGCCAGAGAGAGATGGGAGAGAGAGTGTGTGTGAGAGAGAGAGAGAAGAGAGAATGTGAGCCAGAGAGAGATGGGAGAGAGAGAGTGTGTGTGAGAGAGAGA
This sequence comes from Paralithodes platypus, assembly GCA_032716605.1. Classification (NCBI taxonomy): domain Eukaryota; kingdom Metazoa; phylum Arthropoda; class Malacostraca; order Decapoda; family Lithodidae; genus Paralithodes; species Paralithodes platypus. The sequence goes on from CM064481.1 coordinate 32,985,891, forward strand.
GAGAGAAGAGAGAGAATGTGAGCCAGAGAGAGATGGGAGAGAGAGAGTGTGTGTGAGAGAGAGAGAGAAGAGAGAGAATGTGAGCCAGAGAGAGATGGGAGAGAGAGAGTGTGTGTGAGAGAGAGAGAGAGAGAGAATGTGAGCCAGAGAGAGATGGGAGAGAGAGAGTGTGTGAGAGAGAGAGAAGAGAGAGAATGTGAGCCAGAGAGAGATGGGAGAGAGAGTGCGTGTGAGAGAGAGAGAAGAGAGAGAATGTGAGCCAGAGAGAGATGGGAGAGAGAGAGTGCGTGTGAGAGAGAGAGAAGAGAGAGAATTTGAGCCAGAGAGAGATGGGAGAGAGAGAGTGTGTGAGAGAGAGAGAGAATGTGAGCCAGAGAGAGATGGGAGAACAGAGTGTGTGTGAGAGAGAGAGAGAAGAGAGAGAATGTGAGCCAGAGAGAGATGGGAGAGAGAGAGTGCGTGTGAGAGAGAGAGAGAAGAGAGAGAATGTGAGCCAGAGAGAGATGGGAGAGAGAGAGTGTGTGTGAGAGAGAGGGGGAGAGAGAGTGTGTGTAAGAGAGAGAGATGGGGGAGAGAGAGTGTGTGAGAAAGAGTGTGTGTGTGAGAGAGAGAGAGAGAGAGATGGGGGGAGAGAGAGTGTGTGTAAGAGAGAGAGAGCGAGGTTTTAAAATCAACAATATAATGGGGTGAAAGGTCTTAAAATCACCAAACTAACGGGCTGAACGTCTTAAAATCTGAAAACTAATGGGGCTAAGCATGAGGGAGATGGGGGACCAGAAGAATACATAAAACAACCACGCCCCTTTAAAATAGGTCTTCAGAGGCTATCAACCCTTCAGGACTATTAAGACAGCACACTGTAAGGCAAGAATAGCATTAAGACTCGAGGTATTGGCTATAAGCTTATCGCAAAGGCATTTCGTTCAGAACAAATAAAAAAAAAATCTATAATTGAGGGATTAAGGGGAGGTATTTAGTTTGGTCCCTAGACCTCCATCAAGCTTAAGATTACACCCCCTTGAGCCCCTTTCAAGATAAATGTGTAAATTTTTCGGTAGAAAAATGTCCCGGCTGAAAGCCGGTTCCTCTTAAATTACAGGCTCGCTATCGCTCGCCAGGATAAAATCGACACCTAAATGGCACGAAAGGTCTTAAAAGTGACATAAATTGGGTGAAATTTCTTAAAATCGCCAAACTAATGGGGCGAACGTCTTAAAATCTCAATAGCAATGTGGTTAAACATGAGGGAGAAAGGGGTAAAGAAAAAAATCCCTCAACTGGAAATCTCCCCTTAAGGAGGGATGGGCGTATTTATTGGCTCATTTATGTATCTTTATATAGGTTCCTCCCTAGACTTCCATCAAGCTTAACCCTCTCCGACATATGACGCAATTTTGAGCCTATTGGGGATACTTTAAAGCCTTTGTTACCATCAGGGGTATTTATAAACCTTTAGTTTAGTTACTTCAACCTCTGCAGTTGTCTTTGAGTTAGCTGTGTTGAGCCTATTGGGGATACTTTAAAGCCTTTGTTACCATCAGGGGTATTTAGAAACCTTTAGTTTAGTTACTTCAACCTCTGCAGTTGTCTTTGAGTTAGCTGTGTTGAGCCTATTGGGGATACTTTAAAGCCTTTGTTACCATCAAGGGTATTTATAAACCTTTAGTTTAGTTACTTCAACCTCTGCAGTTGTCTTTGAGTTAGCTGTGTTGAGCCTATTGGGGATACTTTAAAGCCTTTGTTACCATCAGGGGTATTTAGAAACCTTTAGTTTAGTTACTTCAACCTCTGCAGTTGTCTTTGAGTTAGCTGTGTTGAGCCTATTGGGGATACTTTAAAGCCTTTGTTACCATCAGGGGTATTTAGAAACCTTTAGTTTAGTTACTTCAACCTCTGCAGTTGTCTTTGAGTTAGCTGTGTTGAGCCTATTAGGGATACTTTAAAGCCTTTGTTACCATCAGGGGTATTTAGAAACCTTTAGTTTAGTTACTTCAACCTCTGCAGTTGTCTTTGAGTTAGCTGTGTTGAGCCTATTGGGGATACTTTAAAGCCTTTGTTACCATCAAGGGTATTTAGAAACCTTTAGTTTAGTTACTTCAACCTCTGCAGTTCTCTTTGAGTTAGCTGTGTTGAGCCTATTGGGGATACTTTAAAGCCTTTGTTACCATCAAGGGTATTTAGAAACATTTAGTTTAGTTACTTCAACCTCTGCAGTTGTCTTTGAGTTAGCTGTGTTGAGCCTATTGGGGATACTTTATAGCCTTTGTTACCAGCAGGGGTATTTAGAAACCTTTAGTTTAGTTACTTCAACCTCTGCAGTTGTCTTTGAGTTAGCTGTGTTGAGCCTATTGGGGATACTTTAAAGCCTTTGTTACCATCAGGGGTATTTAGAAACCTTTAGTGTAGTTACTTCAACCTCTGCAGTTGTCTTTGAGTTAGCTGTGTTGAGCCTATTGGGGATACATTAAAGCCTTTGTTACCATCAGGGGTATTTATAAATCTTTAGTTTAGTTACTTCAACCTCTGCAGTTGTCTTTGAATTAGCTGTGTTGAGCCTATTGGGGATACTTTAAAGCCTTTGTTACCATCAGGGGTATTTAGAAACCTTTAGTTTAGTTACTTCAACCTCTGCAGTTGTCTTTGAGTTAGCTGTGTTGAGCCTATTAGGGATACTTTAAAGCCTTTGTTACCATCAGGGGTATTTAGAAACCTTTAGTTTAGTTACTTCAACCTCTGCAGTTGTCTTTGAGTTAGCTGTGTTGAGCCTATTAGGGATACTTTAAAGCCTTTGTTACCATCAAGGGTATTTATAAACCTTTAGTTTAGTTACTTCAACCTCTGCAGTTGTCTTTGAGTTAGCTGTGTTGAGCCTATTAGGGATACTTTAAAGCCTTTGTTACCATCAAGGGTATTTATAAACCTTTAGTTTAGTTACTTCAACCTCTGCAGTTGTCTTTGAGTTAGCTGTGGGCAGAAAACTAATTTTGGAGAGGTAATTATACGAGTGAGAGAACTCTTATTTATTATTGCTAATCTGGCAACCTCTGCGTCATAAATGCGTGAAAGGGTTAAAAATAACATCCCCAAGAGCCTCCTTCTAGGTTAAGGGGAGGTTTCTAGTGTGTTGCTTAGACCTCCATCAAGCTTAAAATTACATCCCCTAGACCCCCTTACAAGATAAATATGTACATTTTTCGGTAAAAAAAAAATCCCGGTCGAAGGCCGATTCCTCTTAAGTTACAGGCTCGCTTTCGCTCGCCAGGATAAAATCGACATCTAAAAGGCACGAAAGGTCTTAAAATTGACAGAAATGGTTCGAAAGTTAATAAAATCGCCAAACTAATGGGACAAACGTCTTAAAATCTCAAAAGCAATGGGGCTAATCATGAGGGAGAAGGAAGTTCGAAAAAAAATCCCTCAAGTGGAAACCTCCCCTTAATGTATACATATATTGATAGAGAAATATCCTCAGCCTACTAAGACGTTTACCCCCATCCAGGTGGCGATTTCTTTCTGGCGAGCGATAGCGAGCCAGCATTGTATGGAGAAATCCGGCTTCGCCGGAGAAATTTTTCTATCGAAAAATGTACAAATTTAGGTTGCTGTCAAAGCAAATATATACATAAGCTGGCTCACTACCGCTCGCCAGGAAAATATTGACACCTGGATTTTTGTGTTCTATGTGACTGAGGGAGGCAAAAGGCAGAACTGCCTATAGCGAGTGCCTCCCCCAAAGTTGAAAGAGTGACAGGGCCAAAATCAAGGGACGTTCGAGCCAAAATGCCTGGACACACGGAGTTTGAAGCAATTTAAGTCATAGGAAGAGGGAAAGACTGATTCTGGGAGAGAGTTCCAGAGCTCAGCTGTTGAGTAGAAGAAAGACTGAGAGTAACGTTTCACTCTCGGGTTGGAGAGTTGCACAGAGTAGGGGTGGGATTGAGTTGCAAGACGGGTACCACGTACCCTACGTAAAGGAGGTGGTATACATTGGGAAAGCTCTGAGGAACACTGATTATTATAGTAGCGATAGAATAGCGAGACAGATGCAACATTGCGGCGTAGAGAGAGAGATTGCAGAGAGTCGGTGAGTGGACGGGAGTTAATGATACGAAAGGCCTTCCTTTCAACTTTGTCTAGGAGAGCGGTGTGAGAGGAACCTCCCCACACATGTGAACAATACTCAATACAAGGACGCACTATGCCCCTGTACAGAGCAAGAAGCTGTGCAGGGGAAAAGAACCCCCTAAGGCGGTTGAGCACACCCAGCTTCTGGGAGGCTGCCTTAGCAAGACTGGTAATATGGTCCTTCCAACTGAGAGCAGAAGAAAAAGAGACACCAAGAATATTGAGAGAAGATGAAGGATTGATTTCTGTATTTTTGAAGAACAAGGGATAATCCGTTGGGAGTTCCTGACGGGTAGATAGATGGAGAAATTGAGTTTTGGAAGCATTAAAGGTAACAAGGTTTTCTCTGCCCCAATTGGAGATAGTATTTAGATCAGAATTTAAGAGTTCTATGGCTTCATTACGTTTGTTGTTGAGGGATTGCTGGCTGGGGCGTTCTGAAAAAACTAATGGAGTAGTGTAAGGTTGAGTCGTCTGCATATGAATGGATCGGAATTGAGGTACAGTTGAGATCATTTATAAAAATTAGAAATAGAATAGGAGATAGAACAGAGCCCTGAGGAACACCGGAGTTTGTAGGGTGAGGAAGTGAACAATGGCCGTCCACAACCGCGGCTATGGAACGGCCGGAAAGAAAATTAGAGACAAAGGCACAGATGGAGGGATAGAAACCGAAGGAGGGTAGTTTAGAAATTAGAGATTTGTGCCAGACTATCGAAGGCTTTCGATAATTATGTCTAGTGCAATAGAAAAAGTCTCACCGAAGTCCCGAAAGAGGATGACCAAGAGTTAGTAAGATATGAAAGAAGATCACCAGTAGAGCGACCCTTAACCCCCTGAGTGCCAGGTCCGTATATATACGGACTAGGGTCTTGTCACGCCCAGTGCCAGGTCCGTATATATACGGACTAGGGTCTTGTCACGCCCAGTGCCAGGTCCGTATATATACGGACTAGGGTCTTGTGACGCCCAGTGCCAGGTCCGTATATATACGGACTAGGGTCTTGTCACGCCCAGTGCCAGGTCCGTATATATACGGACTAGGGTCTTGTGACGCCCAGTGCCAGGTCCGTATATATACGGACTCGCCGAAAAAAATTGTAGCAGCGAAACGACTGCACCTATGGCTTTCATATTTCTACCACATGTACCTTACCCTTCTGGACCCAGATTCACTAACGGTCGTACGATCCAAAAACTCCCTTACCGTTCCCTTACGTCTCAACGCTGGTATTCACGAAGCGTCGTAGCGGCCATCTTTGATCGTAGGAAGTCCCTAAAATCCCCTTTCGCTAAGGGTGGTCCAGACCACCCTTACATGAATTTGACCCGGATATAGGTACACAAATATCGATAACACAACCCGCGACCATAACAAATTCGTCTGCAGTATAGCTCTTTATGACACACTAAATCATTATTGAGGCAATAATAGCGCAATATGATTGTTAACTTGTGTTTACAACACCATTAAGGCATTTAATACGAAGTATGAATATATTTGTATCCTTAATGTCTTATGACAGACCGAATTAAGCTATGAATAGCCTACATATGCCAGCCTAGACCTAGTCAAGGTTAATTGATGCACAAATTCATGTGCTGCGACAACACGTAGCCTACCATTAGTAGATTTTAACCCTCATTTATTGCGGAAATGTTTTATTCCAACTCCCCACCACCTCTGAGTTAGATTAGGGTAGCCTATTCCTCAACAAATTTGAAAGTATCACTGGAACAAAATGATGAAAAGAATTACCCTAGGCCTAGCCTAAAAAATGAATAAATAATAAACGCTGTGTGAATAATTTTGTTTAGCCTAGCCTAGGCTATAACCTAGGTTTATTTTGAAAAAGTTAGGGCTATTTAGGCTAGACAAGTTAGGCCTATGTATGGTATTTTGGTTAGGCTAGCAATGCCTAGCTGGGTTAGATTAGGGTAGCCTATTTCCTCAACAAATTTGAAAGTATCACAGGAAAAAAATTATGAAAAGAATTACCCTAGGCATAGTCTAAACAAAAAATAATAGGCTAGCCTATATGGTGTTGTGAATATTTTTGTTTAGCCTAGCCTAGGATATAACCTAGGTTTATTTTGAAAAAGTTAGGGCTATTTAGGCTAGAAAAGTTAGGCCTACATATGGTATTTTGGTTAGGCTAGCAATGCCTAGCTTGGTGTAGCCTAAGCATGGTAAAGTAGAAGCCTAGCAGGTTAAGATGGTGTTTGCAGGCATACCGTCCTTATTGTAAACTAGCTGTTATTAGTCCCATGCTGGTAATATATTTGATGATGGCAATATGTCATGGGAGGTGAGGGGGACAAAGCCCCCCTCAACCTATCATTATTTCCCATGGCCAACTGTTGGATAATAGATTGAGGAGGCCTATGCTAGGCCTATTTTGAAAAGGTAGATAGGCCTTGAGGTGTTGTGAATACAAAAAAATTACCATAGGCCTATTTTGAAAAATTAGGCCTAGGCTAAGTCTGGCATTTTGGCTTGGCGTTGGCTAGAACTGCCTGTGTAGGCATAGACATAGTAAAGTCTGGCATTTTGGTTTGGCTCGCCCTGTCAGGTGTAGACAAAGTAAAGTAGAACAATATACTGTGGTTAAGGTATAATAATACACTCCCAACTAGCCTAACATATGATTATCAATGATCAATCCGTCGAAAATCCTTTAACTTGGGCCACTAACAGGCTTCCCTGTAGCCTAGCTAGGCTAATTTCTTACCATCAATTCACAAGATACTCTATTCTTCTTCCTGCTGGCTGTGGTGGATCGAATTAGCCATGCTAAACAATGACAAGCTCATAAATTAAAGTATATTAGGTTCTTCTTGGCGCTTCAGTCATGTGGGTGACATATTGTTTATTTACAAAGGCCAAGCGCCTGATTGGTCAAGAGAAGCCTCGGTGAAAATAACCGAAAGGGAGCTCAACGATGCGTTCGAGAATACACCTTCCGCACTCCCTTAGGAACGATCGTAGGTTGCTGTACGACATCGCACGCTACGACCGTTAGTGAATCTGGGTCCTGGACCCAGATTCACTAACGGTCGTACGATCCGAAAACTCCCTTACCGTTCCCTTACGTCTCAACGCTGGTATTCACGAAGCGTCGTAGCGGCCATCTTTGATCGTAGGAAGGCCCTAAAATCCCCTTTCGCAAAGGGTGGTCCAGACCACCCTTACATGAATTTGACCCGGATATAGGTACACAAATATCGATAACACAACCCGCGACCATAACAAATTCGTCTGCAGTATAGCATGGCTTTATGACACACCACAGTCATTATTGAGGCAATAATAGCGCAATATAATTGTTAACTTGTGTTTACAACACCATTAAGCCTAGCAGGCTACATTTAATACAAGTATGAATACATTTGTATCCTTAATGTGTTATGACAGCCGAATTAAGCTATGAATAGCCAGCCTAGACCTAGTCAAGGTTAATTGATGCACTTTAAATGCATGTGCTGCGACAACACGTAGCCTACCATTAGTAGATTTTAACCTTCATTTATTGCGGAAGTTTTATCCCAACTCCCCACCACCTGTGAGTTAGATTAGGGTAGCCTATTCCTTAACAAATTTGAAAGTTGCACAGGAAAAATGATGAAAAGAATTACCCTAGGCCTAGCCTAAAAAATGAATAAATAATAAACGCTGTGTGAATAATTTTGTTTAGCCTAGCCTAGGCTATAACCTAGGTTTTATTTTGAAAAGTTAGGGCTATTTAGGCTAGACAAGTTAGGCCTATGTATGGTATTTGGTTAGGCTAGCAATGCCTAGCTGGGTTTGATTAGGGTAGCCTATTTCCTCAACTTGAAATTATCACAGGAAAAAACTTATGAAAAGAATTACCCTAGGCATAGGTCTAAACAACAAATAATAGACTAGCCATATGGTGGTGTGAATATTTTTGTTTAGCCTAGCCTAGGATATAACCTACGTTTATTTTGAAAAAGTTAGGGCTATTTAGGCTAGAAAAGTTAGGCCTACGTATGGTATTTTGGTTAGGCTAGCAATGCCTAGCTTGGTGTAGCCTAAGCATGGTAAAGTAGAAGCCTAGCAGGTTAAGATGGTGGTTGCAGGCGTACCGTCCTCATTGTTAACTAGCTGTTATTAGTCCCATGCTGGTTATATATTTGATGATGGCAATAAGTCATGGGAGGTGAGGAGGACAAAGCCCCCTCAACCTATCATTATTTCACATGGCCAACTGTTGATAATAGATTGAGGAGGCCTACTTTTGAAAAGGTAGATAGGCCTTGAGGTGTTGTGAATACAAAAAAAATACCCCAGGCCAAGTCTGGCATTTTGGCTTGGCTAGAACTGCCTGTGTAGGCATAGACATAGTAAAGTCAGGCATTTTGGTTTGCTCGCAGCCCTGTCTAGGTGTAGACATGGTAAAGTAGAACAATATACTGTGGTTAAGGTTATTCATACTTAACTCCCAACTAGCCTAACATATGATACAATGATCAATCCGTCGAAAATCCTTTATTGGGCCACTAACAGACTTCCCTGTAGCCTAGCTAGGCTAATTCTTATCATCAATTCACAAGATACTCTATTCTTCTTCCTGCTGGCTGTGTGGATCGAATTAGCCATGCTAAACAATGACAAGCTCATAAATTAAAGTATATTAGGTTCTTCTTGGCGCTTCGGTCATATGGGTGACATATTGTTTATTTACAAAGGCCAAGCGCCTGATTGGTCAAGAGAAGCCTTGGTGAAAATAACCGAAAGGGAGCCGTAAGGGAGCTCAACGATGCGTTCGTGAATACATTCCGCACGACCCTTAGGAACGATCGTAGGTTGCTGTACGACATCGCACGCTACGACCGTTAGTGAATCTGGGTCCTGGCTTCTTGCCACCACCAACACACCCCCTCCCCCCACCCACTCGCTAACTATCGGTCGCCTCACAAGGAAAAAAAAGGAAAATCTGTGGCAGCGAAACGACTTCACCAATCGGTTCCATATTTGTGTGACAAGTCCCTTACCCTTCTGCCTTCCCCCCACCACACCCCCAACCGCCTCCCACCACCCACTTCCAGCGTATCCGTACGAAGAAAAGGAAAAAAAGGAAAATCCGTGGTGGCGAAACTACCTCACCAATCGGCTTCATATTTGTAACACGAGTCAATTACGCTTCTACCTTCCCCCCACCATCCCCCCAAACTACCCTCCCACCACCCTCCTACCTATACGTTCCGATACCATAAAAGTCGATGATTTACTCTGAAAATTTCAGCTACATTTGGGATCATCGGGGACCTGATTTCTGGCGACAATGGACAAGGGGAGTGTTTTTGTTACCATTATCCTTCCTTTCTCACCCAACTTGATAGATTTAGCCAAAAAAAAAAAAAAAAAAAAAAAAAATCCTCTGGCACTGGCAATACATAGGGTCAATAATTGTCTGGCACTCTCTTAACTTAAGAAAGCCATACTGGCGATCTGGATGGGGGTAAACGTCTTAAAACAGTAGGCTGAATGGGGCCGAACGGATACAAGCCAAGGAGAGAGGGAGAGAAAGATAAAAAAAAGCGAGATGGGCTCCCTTAAAGGTGAACTGGCTTTACTTGGGTCATTACTGTATATCTGTATTATCTACTTGAAACGGACCGCAAGGATTTTGAGATAGTGGCTTTGTTTCTTTATTTGTCTTTGTTTGTCTATCTCTATGTGTGTGTGTGTATGTGTGTGTGTATATATATATATACACACACACACACTCACTGACCTACATACATATAGTGAGGGAGGTAGTGTGAATTACTTTGATTGAACCCTATATCTTGACGCTTACATGGTGTATGTGTGTGTGTGTGTGAGTGTGTTTTGTTTTATTTAGGTTATGTGTGTGTGTGTGTGTGTGTTAGGTTGTTGTGTAGCTGTGTGTTTTGGATTGTGTGTGAGTGTGTTTTTTTTTTTTTTTAGGTTGTGTGTGTGTGTGTGTGTGTATCTGTTTACATATAGCTAGAATAAAATTTGAAAGACGTCGCCGGTACGAAAAGACGTCGCCGGTACGGATAGGATTAAACACACCACCCAGACGTACGGTCGCGCTAATAAGTCACGTCCCAGCTGTCATTACGTTTGGCTTGCTCTGTGCTGTATTAATGTCCATCAGATGTTTAATAGGGTGGGTAAGTGTAGCACTAATAAGTCATGTCCCAGCTGTCATTACGTTTGGCTTGCTCTGTGCTGTATTAATGTCTGTCAGATGTTTAATAGGGTGGGTAAGTGTAGTGCTAATAAGTCATGTCCCAGCTGTCATTACGTTTGGCTTGCTCTCTGCTGTATTAATGTCCGTCAGATGTTTAATAGGGTGGGTAAGTGTAGTGCTAATAAGTCATGTCCCAGCTGTCATTACGTTTGGCTTGCTCTGTGCTGTATTAATGTCCGTCAGATGTTTAATAGGGGGGGTAAGTGTAGCGCTAATAAGTCATGTCCCAGCTGTCATTACGTTTGGCTTGCTCTGTGCTGTATTAATGTCTGTCAGATGTTTAATAGGGTGGGTAAGTGTAGTGCTAATAAGTCATGTCCCAGCTGTCATTACGTTTGGCTTGCTCTGTGCTGTATTAATGTCCGTCAGATGTTTAATAGGGTGGGTAAGTGTAGTGCTAATAAGTCATGTCCCAGCTGTCATTACGTTTGGCTTGCTCTGTGCTGTATTAATGTCCGTCAGATGTTTAATAGGGTGGGTAAGTGTAGTGCTAATAAGTCATGTCCCAGCTGTCATTACGTTTGGCTTGCTCTGTGCTGTATTAATGTCTGTCAGATGTTGAATATGGTGGGTAAGTGTAGGAACAGGTTTGTATATTTCACTCGATATGAAGAAATGAAGCTTAGATATTGCTGATACCAATTATTGATCAAAACATACTTGGTGCCGAGACATGACTTATTAGCGCGACTGTACTATACTGTCTCAGGAACAGGGTGTAGGCTAATTGACCACTTGCGAGTTTTGGGCTATAAGGAAGTTGGAGCTGTAGACATCGATATTTAGCAGAATTACCAGCTAAAATACGGTCGTAGTACATTAATATATGCATAAAACCCAATTCAACAACCTCTTTATCCAATAGACACCTACCTAATTATAGCATGTCTCTTTAATATCGATGTTCACGGCTCCAACTTCCTTATAGTCTGAAGCAAATTTGACCACTTGCGAGTTTCGTTCTATAAGGAAGTTGGAGCCGTGAACATCGATATTAAACAAATGCAATAATAATGTAAGTTTCTGATGGATAAATGGTATGTTGAATTGGGTTTTATGTATTTATATATGCACTACGACCGTAGTTTAGCTGTAAATTCCGTTACATATCGTTGTCTACAGCTCCAACTTCCTTATAGAACGAAACTCGCAAGTCAGCAATTGACCACTTGAGAGTTTCGGGCTATAGGGAAGTTTTTTTTTAGCCCCATTATTATTATTATTATTATTATTTATTTTATTTATTTATTTATTTATTTATTTTTTAAGTTTGCCGCATTAGTTTGTCGATTTTAAAACCTTGTGTCCCATTTCGTTAAGGGGAGTTTTTTAGTTTGTTCCCTAGACTTCCATCCAGCTTAACATTACACCCCCCACCCCCCTCCCCTGTGGTGATGGGCTGCTCTATCAGAGTGAGAACTGAGCGATCTCTGCCATACCCATAGCTTACTGTGACTGTTCCTTTTACTTATATATTTTGTAGATCTCAAATGACGGCGTCTCTTCCGTGGATTGACCTCCCAATCTACCAAGATTGGAAGCCAAAGCGTCACATTTTTCCTTTGCCCCTCAACTTTCCCTTCATAATTGCTGAGGGGCACAGGGCCCTGGGTGGGGCTTTGGTTTCCCGGGCGTTTCCAAACCCTCCTCAGCTCCCTGCCATGGAGTGGCTTCGGTCACCCAGGCTTTATTGTGGTCGGCAAGGAGGGTTCTGTGGGGGCGCTCGGTTATGGCCTTGGCCTTGCTCGGGGCCTTGGGGCTGTTCGGCCAGGCAGCCTGAGGAACAGCAACAACAACAACATTACACCCCCTAGACCCCCTCTCAAGATAAATTTGTACATTTTTCGGCTAGTGAATGAATGACTAATGGCTATATACATCATAGTAGTGAGAGAGAGTGTGTGTGTGTGTGTGTGTTTGTGAGTGTATGTGCAATGGGGCTAAACATGAGGGAGAAGGGGGGTTAAGGCTCTATAAAGGGAAGGAATAGAGCTTGTCGTGTTCTAAAGTGCTAGTGAATGAATGACTAATGGCTATACTGTACATCATAGTAGTGAGAGAGAGTGTGTGTGAGAGAGAGTATATGTGTGTGTGTGTGTGTGATATATAGATAGATAGAGAGAGAGTGTGTGTGTGTGTGTGAGGGTGAGAGTGAGTGTGTGTATGAGAGAGAGAGAGAGACATACAAACCTTGACACTACATATATAAAGTATTTCCCCAAAAGTAGGTCTTGGCCCAAATCCTTAGCCAACTGTGAAATTGTAATAAAGCTATAATACATTGCAAGGTATCTATGTAGAGAGAGAGAGAGAGAGAGAGGGGAAAAGAGAGTGTTAGTGAGTGTCTGTGAGAGAAGGGGGAAAGAGAGTGTTAGTGAGTGTGTGTGTGAGAGAGAGAGAGAGAGGGGGGGGGGAGTGGGAGTGTGAGTGTATGAGAGAGAGAGAGAGAGAGAGGGAGAGAGAGAGGGAGTGTTAGTGAGTGTCTGTGAGAAGGGGGAAAGAGAGTGTTCGTGAGTGTGTGAGAGAGAGAGAGAGGGGGGGGGGGGGGAGGGGGGAGTGTGAGTGTATGAGAGAGAGAGAGAGAGAGGGGAAAAGAGAGTGTTAGTGAGTGTCTGTGAGAGGGGGGAAAGAGAGTGTTAGTGAGTGTGTGTGAGAGAGAGGGGGGGGGGGAGTGGGAGTGGGAGTGTGAGTGTATGAGAGAGAGAGAGAGAGTGTGTGTGTGTGTGAGAGAGAGAGAGAGAGAGGGGGAGTGTTAGAGGGGAGTGTGAGTGTGGGTGTGTGAGAGAGAGGGGGGGGGTGGAGTGTTAGAGTGGGAGAGAGAGAGAGAGAGTGTGTGTGTGTGTGAAGAGAGAGAGAGAGGGAGTGATAGAGTGGGGGTGGGGGGGTCTGAGAGAGAGAGAGAGAGAGGGGGGGGTGGGAGTGGGAGAGAGAGAGTGTGTGTGTGTGAGAGAGAGGGGGGGGAGTGTGAGTGTGTGAGAGAGAGAGGGGGGGAGTGGGAGAGAGAGAGAGTGTGTGTGTGTGTGTGAGAGAGAGAGGGGGGGGAGTGTTAGAGTGGGAGTGTGAGTGTGTACAAAGGAGTACAAAGGAAATCAAGCAACAACAGGTCTAGTGACCCTTCTAGGCTGCTTGTCCTCCAAAACACTGAGGATCAAGTGTCCAAACAGTGGTTTAGAGTGGGTAAGGGAACATTGGAAAGGGAACTACTGCCCTGCCACTAACGTGACAGGACTAGGAAGTTAGTAGGGGACATATGGGTTAGTAACTGAGGGGAGGATAAAATAAAGTTATTCATTTACAAACGCAGTCAGACGCGGGTTTGATGCGAGATATTTGTCTAGGCGGAATTTAAATGAATCAACGGTGCTGCAGTCTATAACGTCTCGGGGAAGCCCATTCCACAAGTTGACAACTCGATTGAAGAAGAAATTCTTAGATTCGTGTGAGTTAAAAGATTTACCAATAATTTTGCAAACCGTTTCCCCGCGTGTAATTAGATTGGTCGATAGTGAAGTACTTACTACAGTTCATATTGTCGATGCCTTTGATGATTTTGAACACTTGAATTAAGTCACCTCTTAATCTGCGCTGGGTTAAAGGAAATAGATTTAATTCTCTAAGACGCTCTTCGTATGGTTTGTTCTTTAGGCTAGGTATAATTTTGGTAACTCTACGTTGAACTCGTTCTAGCTTGTTTATGTCTTTTTGGTAATAAGGGCACCAGCATTGAACGCAGTATTCCAGAAGAGGGCGGACTAAGGAATTGTAAAGGGTTAGGATTACGTCTTTGGATTTATGCTCAAATGATCTGCCTATAAAGCCAATTATTTTGTTTGCCTTCTTAACAACTTCTGAACATTGTTGACTCGGTTTTAGGTTACTCGATATTGTTACTCCCAGATCGGTTTCTCTGTTTACATTCTTAAGCTGAGTGCCATTCATCGAATAGTTTGCTTTCTCATTTAGGTATCCGATATGTAGTACTTTACATTTATCCGCATTGAAACTCATTTGCCAAATTTGGGCCCAATGTGACAATTTATCTAGATTGTGTTGCATATCGTCAACTTGATCTTTTGAGAGTACGCTATTTGCAATTTTTGTATCGTCAGCAAATTTTGAGATTGTACAGGTGAGACCCTCATCTATGTCGTTGATGTAAATTAGAAAGAGAATTGGTCCTAGTACCGATCCCTGGGGTACCCCGCTACTTACATTGGTCCATTTAGATGCCTTACCGTTTATGACTACTCTTTGCTTTCTGTCGCTGAGCCAATTTTCTATCCATTTCAACACACCATCTTGTATTCCATGCGCTTTTAGTTTTAGCAGTAAACGTTTGTGGGGAACTTTGTCAAAGGCCTTTTGAAAATCAAGGTATATAATATCTACAGCTTTACTCTCATCGTAGAGGTTGAGGATATCGTGGAAGAAGTCTAAGAGGTTTGTTAAACAGGAACGTTTTTTACGAAAGCCGTGTTGAGTATCTTTAAGTATGTTATTTTCCTCTAAGTGATTTACGAGTCTGTCTCTTATGACCGTTTCTAGCATTTTACATACAACTGAGGTTAAGCTAATTGGACGATAGTTACTGGGTAGGGATTTGCTGCCTTTTTTGAATATCGGTGTTACGTTGGCTATCTTCCACTGATCAGGCATAGTTCCAGACTGCAAGGATTTATTGAATAGTAATGTCAGTGGTTTGGAGAGCTCATCCTTAGCTTCCTTTAGAACTCTAGGCGAGATTGTATCAGGTCCAGGCGTTTTATTTACCTTGAGTTTATCTAAACAATTCAATACTTCTCTCTCTGTAACGGTGATATTGCTTAGAACATCTGAATTATCAATCTGAATCGGCGATGGTGTAGGGATATCACTGAGGTTTTCTGTTGTAAAAACTGATGCAAAGAAGGTATTGAGGGCATTACTCATTTGTACTTCGTCTTTGGTGTATTCTCCATTTTCATCGACTAACGGTCCAACAGTTGAAGTAACTACTTTTTTTCTTTCTGATATAACTATAGAATTCTTTCGGGTTTGTTTTACTTTGATTCGCAATATGTAACTCTAGGGTCTTTTTACTTTGCTTAATTAACTTTTTGGCTTTGCGTCGTAGCTCTACAAATTTCACCCGTTCTTTCGTCATTTTGTGAGGATTTTAATCTATCATTAGCAAATTTTTTTAGCAAGCAGGCAGTTTGAAATATCTTTATTCCACCATTTGGGCTTATTATTATGGCCTGGACGCCGTATTTTCGATGGTATGCAGTCTTGCACTGCTTTTAGGTAAGTGGTTTCGAATAACTTCCAAGATGTATTTATGTCATTATTGTTAATTAAAAAGCTCCAGTCAGTTTCTTTAAACATAGCTCTAAGTTTATGAAAGTTTGCTTTCTTGAAATTAGGGACTTTTTCGATGCTACTATTTGGTTCGTTACTAGTAAAGTTTAAAGTGAAAGTTATCGTACGATGGTCGCTGTTACTGAATTCATCACCAACATTCAAATTCTCTATTAATTCTTCTTTTGTTGCAAGTACAATGTCAAGAACGTTATTACCACGGGTCGGTGTTCGAACAAATTGATAAAGCGAACTGTGTGAGAGAGAGAGAGAGGGGGGGAGTGTTAGAGTGGAAGAGAGAGAGTGTGTGTGTGTGTGTGTGAGAGAGAGAGAGAGAGAGTGGGTGTGTGAGAGAGAGAGTGTGTGTTAGAGTGAGAGTATGTGCGCGTGTGTTAGAGAGAGAGAGAGAGTGGGTGTGTGAGAGAGAGAGTGTGTGTGTGTGTGTTAGAGAGAGAGAGCAACAGCAACATGATTCTTGTCAAATTTAATAGGTAAAGAACGTAACTTCCTTCTTCCTCTCGCTCTCTCTCTCTCTCTCTCTCGTACACACACACACACTCACTCTAACACTTCCTCTCGCTCTCTCTCTCTCTCTCTCTCTCGCACACACACACACACACACACTCACTCTAACACTTGCTCTCTCTCTCTCTCTCTCTCTCGCACACACACACACACACTCTAACACTTGCTCTCTCTCTCTCTCTCTCTCTCTCTCTCTCTCTCTCTCTCTCTCGCACACACACACACACACTCACTCTAACACTTGCTCTCTCTCTCTCTCTCTCTCTCTCTCTCTCTCTCTCTCTCTCTCTCTCTCTCTCTCTCTCTCTCCGTTAAGCATCAGTGATATACAATATTTCTCAACTTATGTATATATTATGAAGGAGAGGTGGGTGGGGAGAGAGCCTTCTGCGTTGCTATCCTTACCTTCCCCTTAACCCCTTCAGTACCGGCGACGTCTCTTTAGTTACATTCTTGCTGCTATTAGACGATTTTATTCAGTTTAATAACGACCTCCAGCAATTAACAGGCTTCGAACCATCTCACTCAACCCTTTCTACCACCACAGATCCTTCTTAAACTGCACAAAATCGTTTAAATATAGCCAGAATGAAACGAAAAAGACGTCGCCGGCACTGAAGGGGTTTATAGCGATTTTTATGTTAGCATTAAGTCCGAGTCTGTGTATCTCAGTAACTCTATGTAACTCAGACTACCCCCCCCCCCCTCCCTCTTACATAAATATATATTATTTTTTTCCTCACTGGACCTTCATCAAACTTTTAAAAAAAAAAATCCATTAAATCCCCCTTCAAGATAAATGTGTACATTGTTCGATAGAAAAATCTACCAACCGAAGACCGGTTTCTCTTATATTATAGCCAGGAAAAAATCGACACTTAACCCCTTCAGACTCATATGACGCAGAGGTTGCCAGATTAGAAATAAGAAATAGAGTTCTCTCACTCTTATAATTACCTCTCCAAAATTAGTTTTCTGCCCACAGCTAACTCAAAGACAACTGCAGAGGTTGAAGTAACTAAACTAAAGGTTTCTAAATACCCCTGATGGTAACAAAGGCTTTAAAGTATCCCCAATAGGCTCAACACAGCTAACTCAAAGAAAACTGCAGAGGTTGAAGTAACTAAACTAAACCCCTGATGGTAACAAAGGCTTTAAAGTATCCCCAATAGGCTCAACACAGCTAACTCAAAGACAACTGCAGAGGTTGAAGTAACTAAACTAAAGGTTTCTAAATACCCCTGATGGTAACAAAGGCTTTAAAGTATCCCCAATAGGCTCAACACAGCTAACTCAAAGACAACTGCAGAGGTTGAAGTAACTAATCTAAAGGTTTCTAAATACCCCTGATGGTAACAAAGGCTTTAAAGTATCCCCAATAGGCTCAACACAGCTAACTCAAAGACAACTGCAGAGGTTGAAGTAACTAAACTAAAGGTTTCTAAATACCCCTGATGGTAACAAAGGCTTTAAAGTATCCCCAATAGGCTCAACACAGCTAACTCAAAGACAACTGCAGAGGTTGAAGTAACTAAACTAAAGGTTTCTAAATACCCCTGATGGTAACAAAGGCTTTAAAGTATCCCCAATAGGCTCAACACAGCTAACTCAAAGACAACTGCAGAGGTTGAAGTAACTAAACTAAAGGTTTCTAAATACCCCTGATGGTAACAAAGGCTTTAAAGTATCCCCAATAGGCTCAACACAGCTAACTCAAAGACAACTGCAGAGGTTGAAGTAACTAAACTAAGGTTTT
>CM064481.1:33003978-33155532 GCA_032716605.1 Paralithodes platypus
TCCGTGTTTTAAGAGGAAACCGGCCTCTGCCGGGATATTTTTCTAATCGACAAAATTGTACAAATTTATGCGTGTTTGAAAGGGGGTCTAGAGAGAGGTGTTTATTTAAGCTTGATGGAGGTCTGGGAGAGGACACACAAAATACTCGAAGAAAAAATTTAATAAGTAAATACATAGGACCCAAAAATAAGCACTACCTCTTTAACCCCTTAAGTAACTCCTTAAGTAACTCCTTAACCCCTTAAGTAACATCACTTAACGTAATTATCAAGTGACGGCAGCAAGTCTTCCTAAACCGGGTATTTATAACGACTCTTTTTGTAATATATTATATATAACTATATTATTTTAAACATGTTGCCTCATTAAAACCACTCTCCCGACTAATGACGCAGATTTTGAGCCTATTAGGGATACTTTAAAGCCTTTTGTTACCATCAGGGGTTATTTAGAAAACCTTTAGTTTAGTTACTTTAAACCTCTGGCAAGTTGTCTTTGAGTTAGCTGTGTGTGAGCCTAAGGGTGATACTTTAAAAGCCTTTGTTATACCATCAGGGGTATTTAGAAACCTTACGTTTAGTTACTTCAATACAACCTCTGCAGGTTGTGCTTTTGAGTTAGCTGTGTCTGAGGCCTATTGGGGATTTACTTTAAAGCCTTTGTTTACCATGCAGCGGGTATTTATAAAACCTTTAGTTTTAGTTACTTTCAAAACCGCTGCAGCTGTCTTTGAGTTGAGGCTGTGTTTGAGCCTATTAGGGGATTACTTTAAAGCCTTTGTTACCATCAGGGGTATTTATTAAACCTTTTAGTTTAGTTACTTCAAACCACCTGGCTGCAGTTGTGGCCTTTGAGTTATCTGTGCTCCTTGAGCCTATTGGGGATACGTTAAAAGCCTTTGTTACCCTCAGGGCGTATTTATAACCCTTAGTTAGTTACTTCACACCTCTGCAGTTGTCTTTGAAGTTAGCTGTGTTGAGCCTATAGGGGATACCTTT
Organism: Paralithodes platypus; assembly: GCA_032716605.1. Lineage (NCBI taxonomy): Eukaryota > Metazoa > Arthropoda > Malacostraca > Decapoda > Lithodidae > Paralithodes > Paralithodes platypus. The sequence goes on from CM064481.1 coordinate 33,004,977, forward strand.
AAAGCCTTTGTTAAAATTGTTACCATCAGGGGTATGTCTTAAACCTTGAGTTTAGTTACTTCAACCTCTGCAGGTGTCTGTTGAGTTAGCTGTGTTGAGGCCCTATTGGGGATACTTTAAAATGCCTTTGTTTACCAGCAGGGGTATTTATACAAACCTTTAGTTTAGTTACTTCAAACCTCTGCAGCTGTCTTTGAGTTAGCTGTTTGTTGAGCCTATTGGGGATTACTTTAAAAGCCTTTGTTACCATCAAAGGGTATTTTATATAACCTTTAGTTTTAGTTACTTCAAACCTCTGCAGTTGTTCTTTGAGTTAGCTGTGTTGAAGGGCATATTTGGGGATACTTTAAAGCCTTTGTTTAACCATCACGGGTATTTATAAACCTTTGAGTTTAGTTTACTTCAAACCTCTGCAGGTTGTCTTTGAGTTAGCTGTGTTGAGCCTATTGGGGATAATTATAAAGGCCTTTGTTACCATCCGGGTGGGTATTTAAAAACCTTTAGTTTAGGTTATCTTCAACCTCTGCCAGCTGTCTTTGATTTAAAGCTGTTTTGAGCCCTATTGGGGATACGTTTAAAGCCTTTGTTACCATCAGGGGTATTTAGAAACCTTTAGTTTAGTTACTTCATCAACCTCTGCAGTTGTCTTTGTGAGTTAGCTGTGTTGTAGCCTATTGGGGATACTTTCAAAAGCCTTTGTTTAACCGTTTCCTGGTGGTGTAATGGTTACAGGTGGCAAAAATATGTGTGTGATAACCCTGGTTCGAATCCCGGTGGATCATATATACTTTATATTAATTTCATTGGGGGTGTGGTGGTGAGATTAATACAAAATAATCAATTACCATCAGGGGTATTTATAAACCTTTAGTTTAGTTACTTTCAACCTACTGCAGTTGTCTTTGAGTTTAGCTGTGTTGAGCCTCATTTGGGGATACTTTAAAGCCTTTGTTAACCATCAGGGGTATTTATAAACCTTAGTTTAGTTACTTCAATCCTCTGCAGCTGTCTTTGAGTTAGCTGTGTTTGAGGCCTATTGGGGGATACTTTTAAAGCCTTTGTTACCATCAAGGGTATTTATAAACCTTTAGTTTTAGTTACTATCAACCTCTGCAGTTGTCTTTGAGTTAGCTGTGGTTTTGAGCCTATTGGGGATACTTTTTAAAAGCCTTTGTTACCATCAAGGGTATTTATAAACTTCTTTAGTTTAGTTACGTCAAACCTCTGCAGTTGTCTTTGAGTTTAGGCTGTGTTTGAGCTATTGGGGATACTTTAAAGCCTTTGTTACCATCAAGGGTATTTATAAACCTTTAGTTTAGTTACTTCAACCTCTGCAGTTGTCTTTGAGTTAGCTGTGGGCAGAAAACTAATTTTGGAGAGGTAATTATAAGAGTGAGAGACCTGTATTTCTTATTGCTAATCTGGCAACCTCTGCGTTATATGAGTCTGAAAGGGTTAAGTAATATCAAGTGATGCAACCTGTCTTCCTAAAAACTGTATTTATTCTTCACTATTTCTTAATATTAATATGTCGTTAGTCGTCCGACGACTTGAGGAATACATAACGCCTTTCAACAATTCTGGCTGTTATTAGACCATTTGAGGGGTGACCTGTTTTGGTTCTGTCCTTTTCTCTCTTTCTCTGGCTTGTATCCATTTGGCCCCATTCAGCCTACTGTTTTAAGACGGTTATTCCCCTCCCGGTGTCAATTTTTTACTGGTGAGCGATAGCGAGCCAGAATATTTTTCATTTTTGTTTGACAGCAGGCTAAATTTGTAAATTTTTCAAATAGAAAAATTTCTTCGGCGAAGCCGGATTTCTTCATAAAATGCTGGCTCGCTATCGCTCGCCAGGAAGAAATCGACACCTAGATGGGGATAAACGTCTTAAAATAGTTGGCTGAATGGGGCCGAATGGATACAAGCCAGAGAAAGAGAGAAAAGGACAGAAATAACAAAAAGCAGGTCACCCCCCTTAAGGGAGGATGACCGTATTTATTTCATCATATATATATATTTCAGTTTCCTCTCTAGACCTCCATCAAGCTTAACGCCTTACGAGCGGGCCCCGTCAGTAGGGTAAATTCTACTACCTGCCAAGCGGGTGGTTTTACCTTAAAAGACCTTGTTTCCGTGCACTTTTTCATGCATAAACAAGAGCCAGAGCGTAATACAATTATGTATCCCTGAAAGGGCAATAATTCAGCTTTCCAATGACACCAGAACCATCCTTCTACGACCACGCGTTCTCTTGCAACGATCGTGCAAGACGAGTGCAAAATCCCTAAAATACGTTAATTTCCTTACATAATTCCCTGTGTAGCGAGGCAGTGAATGTGGGTGTGTGTGGAGCCGGGCCCAGTTCTGGCGCGGGAACCATGCCGAGCGGTCAGAGCCGACCTACGCTCCTCCCACCGCGCGTCTCTCTCTCATAGCCAAATATTGCACACCGCCTTAAGTCAGTCCCCGCCACATAGTCCATGGTTCTGTAGCCCGACTTAAGTCCACCCCCGCCAGACAAGGGTTAAATAGACACCCCCAAGACCCTCCTTCCAGATAAACTTGTACATTTTTCGATAGTTTCGGCCGGGGTTTTTTTTTTTTTAAATTACAGGCTCGCTATCGCTCGCCAGGCTAAAATCGATACCTAAATGGCACGAAAAGTCTTAATATTGACAAAGAAATGTGGCAAAAGGTCTTCAAATCGCCAAACCAAATGAATGAACGGCTTACAAATCTGAAAGCTAATGGGGCTAAACATGAGGGAGAACAAACAACTACCTTCTCTTTCTCTCTCTCTCACACACTCTCTCTCTCTCTCTCTCTCTCTCATATACACATTATATCCTATATACCCCCCCTCCCCCCCCATTTCTGCACCAATATACAACCATCTGCTAATTATATAAGTAAAATACAAGGCCAATACAACCGATTATTTAAATACAGTATCTTAGCTTTTATGCCCTGTTCTATATGTATGTATGTATGTATGTTTGTATGTACAGTCGCGCTAATAAGTCATGTCTTGGCACCATTTTCGTTTTGATCAATAATTGGTATCAGCAATATCTAAGCTTCATTTCTTCTTATCGAGTGAAATATACAAACATGTTCCTACACTTACCCACGCTATTCAACATCTGACAGACATTAATACAGCCCAGAGCGAGACAAACGTAATGACAGCTGGGACATGACTTATTAGCGCGACTGTACACTCGGTCCATAAGTATCTACACCCCTACCCTGATAATCTGGTGTGTGCAGCTTGGTAGTAGAGGTTGTAGGTCGTAGGTTATAGGTCGTAGGTAGTAGGTCTTAGGTAGTAGGTCTTAGGTAGCATAGGTAGGTAGTAGTATAGATGGGTATAACTGCAGTCAGAGATGCCAACCCTACCAAGCTGTACCCACCAGATGATCAGGGTAGGGTGCAGATACTTTTTGGACCGAGTGTACAGTCGCGCTAATAAGTCATGTCCCAGCTGTCATTACGTTTGGCTTGTGCTGTGCTGTGTCTGTCAGATGTTGAATAGGGTGGGTAAGTGTAGGAAGATGTGTGTAGATCTCACTCGGTATGAAGAAATGAAGCTTAGATATTGCTGATACCAATTATTGATCAAAACATACTTGGTGCCGAGGAATCACTTATTAGCGCTACTGTACAATCGCGCTAATAAGTCATGTCTCGGCACCAAGTATGTTTTGATCAATAATTGGTATCAGCAATATCTAAACTTTAATTTATTCATTTTGAGGGGGATATAGAAACCTAATCCTACACTTACCCACCCTATTCAACATCTGGCAGACATTAATACAGCCCAGAGCGAGACAAACGTAAGGACAGCTGAGACATGACTTATTAACGCGACCCTACATATATATTATCAGGCATATATCCCGATTTTTTTCTGGGCGAGCGATAGCGAGCCTGTAATAAATCGGTCTTCGACCAGGAAATGTTTCTATCGAAAAATGTACAAATTTAGCTTGAAGGGGGTCTGGGTGGGCATTATATAATTAATTTGAAGGTAGTCTGGGAAGGCGTTTTTGTTAGCCTAGGGGACAAACTACAATACATCGTTTTTGTTAGCCTAGGGGACAAACTACAATACATCGTTTTTTGTTAGCTTAGGGGACAAACTACAATACATCGTTTTGGTTAGCCTAGGGGACAAACTACAATACATCGTCTTTGTTAGCTTAGGGGACAAACTACAATACATCGTTTTTGTTAGCCTAGGGGACAAACTACAATACATCGTTTTTGTTAGCCTAGGGGACAAACTACAATACATCGTTTTTGTTAGCTTAGGGGACAAACTACAATACATCGTTTTTGTTAGCCTAGGGGACAAACTACAATACATCGTTTTGTTAGCCTAGGGGACAAACTACAATACATCGTTTTTGTTAGCCTAGGGGACAAACTACAATACATCGTTTTTGTTAGCTTAGGGGACAAACTACAATACATCGTTTTTGTTAGCCTAGGGGACAAACTACAATACATCGTTTTTGTTAGCCTAGGGGACAAACTACAATACATCGTTTTTGTTAGCCTAGGGGACAAACTACAATACATCGTTTTTGTTAGCTTAGGGGACAAACTACAATACATCGTTTTTGTTAGCCTAGGGGACAAACTACAATACATCGTTTGTTAGCCTAGGGGACAAACTACAATACATCGTTTTTGTTAGCCTAGGGGACAAACTACAATACATCGTTTTTGTTAGCCTAGGGGACAAACTACAATACATCGTTTTTGTTAGCTTAGGGGACAAACTACAATACATCGTTTTTGTTAGCCTAGGGGACAAACTACAATACATCGTTTTTGTTAGCCTAGGGGACAAACTACAATACATCGTTTTTGTTAGCCTAGGGGACAAACTACAATACATCGTTTTTGTTAGCTTAGGGGACAAACTACAATACATCGTTTTTGTTAGCCTAGGGGACAAACTACAATACATCGTTTTGTTAGCCTAGGGGACAAACTACAATACATCGTTTTTGTTAGCCTAGGGGACAAACTACAATACATCGTTTTTGTTAGCCTAGGGGACAAACTACAATACATCGTTTTTGTTAGCCTAGGGGACAAACTACAATACATCGTTTTTGTTAGCCTAGGGGACAAACTACAATACATCGCTCAAAAATGACAAAAGCAAGCAATATCCTCAACAATAACAATACAACCAAATATTCTAATAACCCCCCCAACACGTCGGATCAACTAGTGTTAACCCTTACAGTACCGGTGACGTCCTTTTAACTGTATTCTGGCTACTATTAGACGATGTTATTCAGTTTCAAAAAGGCCTCCAGTAATTAACAAAGCTTTGAACTATCTCACTTAACCCTTTCTACCACCACAGATCCTTCCTAAACTGTACACAATCCTCTAAATATAGCTAATATTCAATGATAAAGACCTCGGCGGTACAGATGGTGTTAAGGGGAGGTTTTTAGTTTGTTTCCTACTCCTCCAGCAATCTAAACATGTCACCCCCTTGAGTCCCTTTCAAGATAAATTTTTACATTTTTCGGTAGAAAAATTTCCCGGCCGAAGGCCGGTTCCTCTTAAATTACAGGCTTGCTATCGCTCGCCAGGATAAAATCGACACCTGAATGGCACGAAAGGTCTTAATATGGGGTGAAAGTTCTTAAAATCGCTAAACTAATGGGGCAAACGTTTTATAATATCAAAAGCAATGGGGCTAAACATCAGGGAGAAAGGGGTCAAGAAAAAAATCCCTCAAGTGGAGATCTCCCCTTAAGGTGTGTGTCTGTGTGTATGTGAGGTAAAAGAGAGTGTGTGTGTGTGTACAAAGGAAGTACAAAGGAAATCAAGCAACAACAGGTCTAGTGACCCTTCTAGGCTGCTTGTCCTCCAAAACACTGAACATCAAGTGTCCAAACAGTGGTTTAGAGTGGGTAAGGGAACATTGGAAAGGGAACTACTGCCCTGGAACTAATGTCCGTGGCAGGACTAGGAAGTTAGTAGGGGACATATGGGTTAGTAACTGAGGGAGGATAAAATAAAGTTATTCATTTACAAACGCAGCCAGTCGCGGGTTTGATGCGAGATATTTGTCTAGGCGGAGTTTAAATGAATCAACGGTGCTGCAGTCTATAACGTCTCAGGGAAGCCCATTCCACAAGTTGACAACTCGATTGAAGAAGAAATTCTTAGATTCGTGTGAGTTAATAGATTTACCAATAATTTTGCAATTTGGCTACAGTACCAGACGAGCCCGCAATACCAGGATATCCCAGCACCGCATCCAACTCGTTAGTAAATAGACAGAACGAGGGAGTTGCGGAGCTGCCTGGCTGCAGCGGAAGTCCACAGAGGACGGAATTCTACCAAGTATGACCAAGTAAGTATTTCCCCGCGTGTAATTAGATTGGTCGATAGTGAAGTACTTACTACAGTTCATATTGTCGATGCCTTTGATGATTTTGAACACTTGAATTAAGTCACCTCTTAATCTGCGCTGGGTTAAAGGAAATAGATTTAATTCTCTAAGACGCTCTTCGTATGGTTTGTTCTTTAGGCTAGGTATCATTTTGGTAACTCTACGTTGAACTCGTTCTAGCTTGTTTATGTCTTTTTGGTAATAAGGGCACCAGCATTGAACGCAGTATTCCAGAAGAGGGCGGACTAAGGAATTGTAAAGGGTTAGGATAATGTCTTTGGATTTATGCTCAAATGACCTGCCTATAAAGCCAATTATTTTGTTTGCCTTCTTAACAACTTCTGAACATTGTTGACTCGGTTTTAGGTTACTCGATATTGTTACTCCCAGATCGGTTTCTCTATTTACATTCTTAAGCTGAGTGCCATTCATCGAATAGTTTGCTTTCTCATTTAGGTATCCGATATGTAGTACTTTACATTTATCTGCATTGAAACTCATTTGCCAAATTTGGGCCCAATGTGACAATTTATCTAGATTGTGTTGCATATCGTCAACTTGTTCTTTGAGAGTACGCTATTTGCAATTTTTGTATCGTCAGCAAATTTTGAGATTGTACAGGTGAGACCCTCAGCTATGTCATTGATGTAAATTAGAAAGAGAATTGGTCCTAGTACCGATCCCTGGGGTACCCCGCTACTTACATTGGTCCATTTAGATTTACCGTTTATGACTACTCTTTGCTTTCTGTTGCTGAGCCAATTTTCTATCCATTTCAACACACCGTCTTGTATTCCATGCGCTTTTAGTTTTAGCAGTAAACGTTTGTGGGGAACTTTGTCAAAGGCCTTTTGAAAATCAAGTTATATAATATCTACAGCTTTACTCTCATCGTAGAGGTTGAGGATATCGTGGAAGAAGTCTAAGAGGCTTGTTAAACAGGAACGTTTTTTACGAAAGCCGTGTTGAGTATCTTTAAGTATGTTATTTTCCTCTAAGTGATTTACGAGTCTGTCTCTTATGACCGTTTCTAGCATTTTACATACAACTGAGGTTAAGCTAATTGGACGATAGTTACTGGGTAGGGATTTGCTGCCTTTTTTTAATATCGGTGTTACGTTGTCTATCTTCCACTGATCAGGCCCATAGTTTCCAGACTGCAAGGATTTATTGAATAGTAATGTCAGTGGTTTGGAGAGCTCATCCTTATAATAATAATAATAATAATATTTATTCAGTCAGCAATTTACAGAGTTGGTACCACATAGTTTGTTACAAATATGACATGTACCAGCCTTGCATAATTCCAACTAAGGATAGCCCAATAAGGCCGTTAGGCGTATTTCCATTGGGGTCCTTGTGGGATTAGGTTAGCTGGGGAAAAAGGGGAGGATAAAGAAATAGATACTTTAGAGAAAGTATTTCTAGGGGGTTATTTTAAGATACCTTACATCCTATAGTAAATATCAGTAATCCGTAATCAGTAATCATTTCAGTTTGGTTTGTCTATCTCTTATGTCGTATTTAGTAGTAGACATAAGCTTGGTGCTCCCTTCTCGCAGCTGTCCGGTTCAGGTGTTCCTTCAGGCTACGTCTGAAGGAATACAGTGTTCTCTTTTCACGGACTGACTGGGGTAGGTCGTTCCAGTCTTTGATGGCAGTGAAGCAGAATGTTTGCTTACCCTGTCCTTGGATTCTCGGGACCTTAAAATTAAACATCATGTTTCTTGTATTATGTCCACTCCTCTCATTTGCTTTAACAAAATAATTCTTTAGATACTCTGGAGCTCTGTCATAGAAAATTTTGAAGGCATTAGTTAGCCTGATTTGTTTGGCCCTGTCAGAAACATTGAGCATACCTAGTGACTGAAGTTGTTCCTGGCCAACATGTGATCTGGGTCCTAGGTTCAGCATGAACCTAACCATTTTATTTTGAGTGACCTGAAGTTTGTGCTGTGCTGATTTAGATGATGCAGAGTACCAGGATGACACAGAATAGTCAAAATGACATTGAACAAGCGCTTGGCAGAGGGTCTTTTTGGTCGCCGCGGGCAAGCATCCCACCTGTCTATACAGGTATTTTATACGTGCTCTACACTTACTCAGGATAGATTCCAAAATTGTTTCACCTGACAAACTCGCCTCCAGTTTCAGTCCGAGATATTTAACTTGTGACACTGTTGTTATAGGAATATCATTACAGTTGACCGAGAAGCCCACAATGTCTTTCAGTTTGCGTTTTGTTCCACATAAGATGGCTTCCGTCTTGCCCAGGTGAAGAGATAGTCTATTGTCCACTAGCCATTCACTACATGATGCTAGTTCTTTGGAAAGTGAAGCGGCAATACTTATTGGGTCTTTTCCTGAAACCAGAAGCGCTGTCGTCTACATACAGTATAATTTACATGAGACGCTCAGTTCCATGTCGTTCACATAACAGAGAAAGAGTAAGGGACCAAGGATGCTTCCCTGCGGGACCCCACAGTTAATTGGCATAGGATCAGATATATTATCATCAATTTTGACTCTTAGGGTTCTACACTAAGATAAGATTTAAACCAGTTCACAGACCCTATGCCCATAGCTTGTAGTTTATTACATAGGGTATCATGGTCTACTGTGTCAAACGCTTTTTGTAGATCAAGAAGAACCATACCGGTGTAGTTACCTTTAGAAATTTCTTTACGAATGTGATCCGTTAAGTGGATGAGACAGGAGTCTGTCGAGTACATGCATCTGAAACCTGATTGAAACTTATAGAATAGATCATTTTGTTTGAGGTAGTGTTCAATTTGGGTGTATACCGCTCTTTCAAGGATTTTAGATACAATACATAATATGCTAACTGGTCTGTAGTTGCCAACTTCTAGTTTATTTCCTTTCTTGAATAGAGGGGTTACAATAGCTTCCTTCAGTTCAGCAGGTACTGTGTTGGTGTTAATTGACAAGTTGATGATGTGGGTTAGGGGGCCTGCTATACCAATGGCTCCATCTCGTAGAAATTTGGCAGGAATTTTGTCTGGTCCTGTGCTCTTATGTACATTTAGGTTAGACAGCTCGTCAAAAGTGTATTTTGGTGTAATATTTTGCAATCTAAATGTGTTCGGGTGTATGTCTTTATCTCTGTAGAAATTACGAAAGGTGGCCGTGTTGTCGTGTATTTATTGAGAGGTTGAGGTAGGTTCTGTGCAAGTGTGTTTGCTATGGAGGTGAAGAAGGAGTTGAAGTAGGTTGAAATTTGTCGTTTATCGTGGCAAACCTGATCATTAATGGTGAGAGCAATATTAGTGTTAGACGAATCCCTTGTCTTGTTGCTGTAGCCTGTTGTTTTTAGGTGCCTCCATAGTTTCTTTGGGTTATTCTGATATTCCTCTGCCTTATTGTGAAAATAATTAGTTTTCGCTGATTTTATTTTCCTACTTAGTTTATTCCTGGTCCTGTTGAACTCATGTTTCAGACCTTGATCCTGTCTATGTTTCGCTAGCCTTTTTAACAGTTGTCTCTGTGTTCCAGATGGTGTAGTATGTCATTGTTGATCCATGGGTCTGACCTTGCTTTAATTCGTATGTCTTTCAGAGGAGCTATTTCGTCTAGGATATTTGTGATGATGGTTCTGAAGCCAACCCATGCGTCATTAACGTTTGTACTTCCAAACACTGGAGACCAGTCTGTATTCCATAAAATGTCCAGAAATGTTTCCTTATTGTAGTTTCTGAGTTACCTTGTTTTGATAATCTTGTGATTCTCTAGGGTAATTTTTGTGGTTTTCCGTGTGCTTCCTTAGAACTCTAGGCGAGATTGTATCAGGTCCTGGCGTTTTATTTACCTTGAGTTTATCTAAACAATTCAATACTTCTCTCTCTGTAACGGTGATATTGCTTAGAACATCTGAATTATCAATCTGAATCGGCGATGGTGTAGGGATATCACTGAGGTCTTCTGTTGTAAAAACTGATGCAAAGAAGGTATTGAGGGCATTACTCATTTGTACTTCGTCTTTGGTGTATTCTCCATTTTCATCGACTAACGGTCCAACAGTTGAAGTAACTACTTTTTCTTTCTGATATAACTATAGAATTCTTTCGGGTTTGTTTTACTTTGATTCGCAATATGTAACTCTAGGATCTTTTTACTTTGCTTAATTAACTTTTTGGCTTTGCGTCGTATCTCTACAAATTTCACCCGTTCTTCGTCATTTTGTGAGGATTTTAATCTATCATTAGCAAAATTTTTAGCAAGCAGGCAGTTTGAAATATCTTTATTCCACCATTTGGGCTTATTATTATGGCCTGGACGTCATATTTTCGATGGTATGCAGTCTTGCACTGCTTTTAGGTAAGTGGTTTCGAATAACTTCCAAGATGTAATTATGTCGTTATTGTTAATTAAAAAGCTCCAGTCAGTTTCTTTAAACATAGCTCTAAGTTTATGAAAGTTTGCTTTCTTGAAATTAGGGACTTTTTCGATGCTACTATATGGTTCGTTACTAGTAAAGTTTAAAGTGAAAGTTATCGTACGATGGTCGCTGTTACTGAATTCATCACCAACATTCAAATTCTCTATTAATTCTTCTTTTGTTGCAAGTACAATGTCAAGAACGTTATTACCACGGGTCGGTGTTCAACAAATTGATAAAGCGAACTCTCTTGCAAGTTCGTATACAAGTCATGTCCGGAGTGTGAAGTAAGAGTATCGCCCCACTGTGTGTGTATGAGGTGAGAGTGTGTGTGTGTTGTGTGTGAGGTGAGAGAGTGTGTGTGTCTGTGTAAGAGGTGAGAGAGAGAGTGTCTGTGTGTGTGTGTGTGAGGTAAGAGAGAGAGAGAGAGTGTCTGTGTGTGTGTGTATGTATGAGGTGAGTGAGTGTGTGTCTGTGTAAGAGGTGAAAGAGATTGTGTGTGTGTGTGTGTGTGTGTATGAGGTGAGTGAGTGTGTGTGTCTGTGTAAGAGGTGAGAGAGAGTGTGTTTGTGTGAGGTACGAGAGAGAGAGTGTGTGTGTGTGTGTGTAAGAGGTGAGAGAGAGTGTCTGTGTGTGTGTGTGTATGAGGTGATGAGTGTGTGTGTGTATGTGTTGGTGAAAGCTTAAGCTATGATTATGTACGAGTGAATAATTGAGGCTACAAGGAAGTTGGAGCCGTAAACATCGATATAGAACACACAGGCAATAATGATGTAGCTAGGTTTCTAATGGATGGAAAGTGGGATTATTTTGGTTTTATGTGTTAATAAAGAACAACGACCGTATTTTAGCTGGTAATTCTGCTAAATATCGATATCTACAACTCCAACTTCCTTATAAAACGAAACTCGCAAGTGGTCAATTGTGTATGTATGTTGTGAACTAAACGCATTATTGATAATGTATTCAATATGTTTATGTAAGAGCAAATAAATGTGTAGGCTATTATATAATGTTGTGGTCTAAACTCATTCATTAGTTACATTTAATTTATATATTCTTCTCAGCATGGATTCACTCAGGGACTTTCTTGCCTTACTAATTTGCTTAGTTTTTTCTAAGAGGTATATGAAGCAGTAGATAAAGACAAGTCATATGATAATATATTTAGATTTCAGTAAAGCTTTCGACAGAGTCCCCCATGAGATTGATGAGAAATGATGTGCTTAAGGAAATTGACAGACTGAAACCTCATAAATTGCCTGGTCCTGATGAGGTATATGCTAGAGTATTAAAAGAATGTAGGGATGAGTTAAGTTACCCATTAACATTTTTATTTAACAAGTCATTGGAGACAGGTATAGTTCCAGAAGCTTGGAAGCTTGCAAACGTAGTTCCGATCTTCAAAAAAGGTGACAAATCAATAGCATCCAATTACCGTCCCATTAGTCTTACATCAATCATAGGAAAGCTACTAGAGTCAATTATTGCTAGTAAAATTAGAAACCACTTAGATACATTTAATTTAATAAATTCTTCTCAGCATGGATTCACTCAGGGATGTTCTTGCCTTACTAATTTGCTTAGTTTTTCTCAGAGGTATATGAAGCAGTAGATAATGACAAGTCATATGATATAATATATTTAGATTTCAGTAAAGCTTTCGACAGAGTCCCCATGAGAGATTGATGAGAAAGGTTGAGGCGCATGGAATAGGTGGGGCGTTTTTGGGATGGATTAGGTCATGGCTAATTGGTAGGAAACAGAGAGTCAGCATAAATGGTACGAAGTCAGAATGGGGAGCAGTCAAAAGTGGTGTCCCCAGGGATCTGTATTAGGTCCTCTGTTGTTTGTTATATACATAAATGACCTTGATTTAGGTATAACTAGTAGGATAAGTAAATTTGCAGACGATACCAAAATGGGGAGAACAATTGATTCAGATAGAGATATAGAGTGCCTCCAAAGGGATCTAGATACCTTACACGAATGGTCAGTAAATTGGCAGATGAAGTTTAACATTGACAAATGCAAGGTATTAAAGATAGGGAAGATGCATACAAATGTTAAATATAAACTAGCTAATATGGAATTAGAAAACTCGAATTGTGAGAAAGATCTAGGTGTGTTTGTTAGCAATGATTTGAAGCCTAGAAAACAGTGTATAAGCGTTCGAAACAAGGCAAACAGGATTCTCGGGTTCATCTCTAGGAGTGTGAGTAACAGAACTGCTGATGTTATCTTAAAACTTTACTTTTGTCATTAGTGAGACCCCATATGGATTATGCTGTTCAATTTTGGTGTCCTTATTACAGAATGGACATAGATTCATTGGAGAGAGTACAACGTAGAATGACAAAAATGATCCATAATATTAGAAATCTTCCGTATAAAGAAAGGTTGAAGAAATTAGGCTTACATTCGTTAGAGAGACGCAGAGTTAGAGGGGATATGATAGGGGTGTTCAAGGGGGTTAGTGGGATTAACAAAGGGGACATCACAAATGTACTAAAGCTCAGTGATAGCGAAAGAACTCGTACCAATGGTTTCAAATTAGATAAATTTAGTTTCAGAAAAGATATAGGCAAATATTGGTTTGGTAACAGAGTTGTAGATGGGTGGAATGGACTACCAAGTGCTATAGTGGGATTAAAAACGGTAGGGAGCTTTAAGATAAAATTGGATAAGCATATGGACGAGAAGGGTTGGGTGTGAAGGGGGATCAGCCGGGTTGGGCCAATCAGCGCTCTGCAGACCCCGTAATCCTGCGTTAATCTCTAACCGTTTTGGTAAGATGATCCTCAGGGTATTAGAGTGTTGAGCCTATAATTGGGCTTTGTAATTGGGGTTGTGTGGGACAGGGATCTGCCTTGCTTAGGCCAATCGGCTTTCTGCAGACTCCCATTTTCTTATGTTCTTATGTTCTTATTATGTTTATGTATGAACGAATAATTGTGCATGATTGTGTTATCATTAATTATTCAATACAACCACTCCAACAGCTTCCTCTCTCTCTCACCTTCTCCCGTCTCTTACTCGTACACAGACAAATAAATAAATAAATACTGTACTGAGCTAATTATAATTCAGGAACCCCTTTATTTTCACGCGTTTTCTCTTTCAGTTTGGCTGTCAGAGTTGCCAATCTAGCAGTTTTACCTTTGGCTTTAGATATATAATTTCATCGAGCATCTAAATTTTACATCTAGTTGCACCTAGTATAACCGTGCATATGGCCATAGTTTTATATGTTAGCCAGGTATAAGTGATTTAATATGCATATTTCGATTATTCTAGTGATATGCTGTATGTTAATGTATTCGGCGACCTCTTAGCGAATTTTAGCCAAGGACTAGCAATATTTTCCACGTGGTGTTGGCAATGCTGATGATGCCAATCTAGCTCTTTTATCGCTAGATCTAGTTGTATACAATCCCCGCTCAGATTGAAAAGTTTTTCTGGGATACAGCCGGCGGTTACCATCTCCCCATGAGCAAGGGGGATGGGTAATGGTCTCTGGTAGACTAAAAGAAAGCCAAGCGCTTGCGAATCCTCGAAGGAGGAGAGACGGGCGCTATATAAGTAACCAGAAGATTATTATTATTATTATTACTAATATCTAGCGACAAGTATAGGCATTTAGCGATATAATTCCAGCTATTTTCTGGAATTTGAAGCTGTTGTGAGCTATATTCTACAGCCCATGCCGTTTTCTAAGGATATTCTATATTTTATTGGGTTAGTTGACCTGTTAGCGAGTTTTAAACTCAAGTTTAGCGCTAGTTTCCTCTTAGTGTTGTCAACCCTGATGGCGACCGTCACTTGTTTACATTTGAGGCAGCCAGTGTTGACAATCTCAGGTTTTAAGCCGGAAAAAGCCTATAACAGGGCTTGGTAAGCCCCTGTGGCCATAGATAAGCCCGAAAAGCCCCGTGGCATTAATGTACAAGCCCAAAATCCGCGAAAATTGGGTGTAAATAGGGAAAATAAGCCTCTAAATTGGGCCCCCTTCTCCGCTCCCTGGGTGCAGATTGTAAATATGGAGTACTGATAAATTCATCTAGGGTGGGAAAATTGCATTATTATTGTTTTTCGGTGGGTAATAAGTCAAAGAGAGGTGTTTAAAAAGAGGGTTGTTGATTTGGTATGTCATTGAAGCCGAAAACAGCCTCATTTAATGTCAGAAAGGCCATATTAGCAGCTGTAGATATATGTCCATCAGCATTAACACAACATTGATAGATCAAAATCTCACTTTAGGCCTAGCCGCCTAGGCCTAACCCTTCCACAAGCTGTCAAACGAGATGGGTGTCCAATATCTCCTGTTATTATTAATAAATATACAAAGTAGAAATTTTGCTAGTTCAGGCCTAGGCTTAGGCTACAGTTTATATTAGGCCTACCGGGTACTTTGTCTTTGGAAATTTAATTGGAAGTTAGGAACTTAGGTCTAGCCTATAGGCTACAGTATTGTGAAAGCATGTAGTATCCGGGCATATGGTCGTCATGTTTACATAGGTCGATGATCGATCGCTTACGGAGGAACGGACCTCACGGTTAAGTTCCTGTCTATTTTGACGGCTATTTATTCTGTTATTTGGGTACTTAGGCCTAGGCTATAGGCTAACCATACCACTAATTATTTCTCAATATTTGAAGGCTAGGCCTATTATAGAATAAGGATGTTGCAAAGATCATATTAATATTTGAAGGCTATTATAGAATAAGGATGTTGCAAAGATCATATTAATATTTGTTTCAACCTCTGGAGATACATTTTATGTGCACTAGGCCTATATAAAGTACTGTAAAAACAAAAAAATCTCCCTATAATTCTCCCTATTGATAGCAGTGAAATTCTTAGGGATGGATGTAGTTACCGGGTGTACCACTACCGACATAGGCCTACAACATAAATCATCTATAAATACTTATAATAAAATAAATAGGCCTACTTATAAATCTATAATAGGCCTATTAGGTTAGGTTAGGTTAGGTTTGGTTAAGGTAATGTATTTTTTTATCCAAAGGCAGTTAAAATAGACGGAAACATGATGGTGAGCGTCCGCGTAGTGTAAACAAGACGGGCGGTACACCCGGTAACTACAGTACATTCTGCCAATTCTTATTAACCCCTTCAGACTCATATGACGCAGAGGTTGCCAGATTAGCAATAAGAAATAGAGTTCTCTCACTCTTATAATTACCTCTCCAAAATTAGTTTTCTGCCCACAGCTAACTCAAAGACAACTGCAGAGGTTGAAGTAACTAAACTAAAAGTTTCTAAATACCCTGATGGTAACAAAGGCTTTAAAGTATCCCCAATAGGCTCAACACAGCTAACTCAAAGACAACTGCAGAGGTTGAAGTAACTAAACTAAAAGTTTCTAAATACCCCTGATGGTAACAAAGGCAGCAAGGCTTTAAAGTATCCCCAATAGGCTCAACACAGCTAACTCAAAGACAACTGCAGAGGTTGAAGTAACTAAACTAAAGGTTTCTAAATACCCCTGATGGTAACAAAGGCTTTAAAGTATCCCCAATAGGCTCAACACAGCTAACTCAAAGACAACTGCAGAGGTTGAAGTAACTAAACTAAAAGTTTCTAAATACCCCTGATGGTAACAAAGGCTTTAAAGTATCCCCAATTATGGCCCAATAGGCTCAACACAGCTAACTCAAAGACAACTGCAGAGGTTGAAGTAACTAAACTAAAGGTTTCTAAATACCCCTGATGGTAACAAAGGCTTTAAAGTATCCCTAATAGGCTCAACACAGCTAACTCAAAGACAACTGCAGAGGTTGAAGTAACTAAACTAAAGGTTAATAAATACCCCTGATGGTAACAAATGCTTTAAAGTATCCCCAATAGGCTCAACACAGCTAACTCAAGACAACTGCAGAGGTTGAAGTAACTAAACTAAAGGTTTATAAATACCCCTGATGGTAACAAAGGCTTTAAAGTATCCCTAATAGGCTCAACACAGCTAACTCAAAGACAACTGCAGAGGTTGAAGTAACTAAACTAAAGGTTTATAAATACCCCTGATGGTAACAAAGGCTTTAAAGTATCCCTAATAGGCTCAAAATTGCGTCATATGTCGGAGAGGGTTAAGCCCCTTACTGTTAAAATAGATGCTGATTTCAATAATTCATGGGGGGTTGAGGGGGGGCAAAGCCCCCTCCCCCTCAACCTATCCTGTATCCAAAGGCCAAAATAATAGTATATTTACTCTGAAAATGACTTACCGGTACATCTGAGTGTTTTAAGATCGTTGGATCATGGGTGAAATAAAGTTTTCTGGGGATTGTAACTAATTTCAACTACTGTAGGCCTATAATGATGAAAACTACCTAAAAACAAAAAAGAAAAACCATGGGAAAATTAGTGGTAGGCCTAGTTTCGGTTATATTTTCCGTTATTTGTCCCTTGCTGGCAAATTTGGCAATATACTGTATATGATGATAACAATATGTCATGTGGGGGTGAGGGAGGTCATAGGCCCCCTTAACCTATTATTGTATCACACGGCAGCCAAAATAGACGGGAACGTGATTGTGAGCGTCCGCGTACCGCGTAGTGTAAACAAGGCGGGCGGTACGCCTGCATACCAATACTAGGCCTACATCCTTGCCCAGAATTGTGATGAAATAGCCTAAACTAATTCAACAATAGGCCTAATTATTCCATGATATTTCAGTCGTATTTCTTCTTTCAGTTAGTCTACTTCAGTATAGGCCAATGCCATTGCCACCGCCCACCTAGCATGACACATTCTTATATAGCCGACTGAAAACAGTTACTTGTTACAATAAGAAACAGATACTTATTCGAATAAGTAACTTAATTATTGCAATAGGCCTAAGTAATTTGTAACAAGTAATTGTTTTTAAGATTCTGTTGCTACGAATCGAATAAGTAACTGTTTGTTATTGGAATAAGTAACAAGTACCGGTAACTGTTTGTTATTGGAATAAGTAACAAGTATATACCGGTAACTGTTTGTTATTGGAATAAGTAACAAGTATATACCGGTAACTGTTTGTTATTGGAATAAGTAACAAGTATATACCGGTAATTGTTTGTTATTGGAATAAGTAACAAGTATATACCGGTAACTGTTTGTTATTGGAATAAGTAACAAGTATATACCGGTAACTGTTTGTTATTGGAATAAGTAACAAGTATATACCGGTAACTGTTTGTTATTGGAATAAGTAACAAGTATATACCGGTAACTGTTTGTTATTGGAATAAGTAACAAGTATATACCGGTAACTGTTTGTTATTGGAATAAGTAACAAGTACCGGTAACTGTTTGTTATTGGAATAAGTAACAAGTATATACCGGTAACTGTTTGTTATTGGAATAAGTAACAAGTATATACTGGTAACTGTTTGTTATTGGAATAAGTAACAAGTATATACCGGTAACTGTTTGTTATTGGAATAAGTAACAAGTATATACCGGTAACTGTTTGTTATTGGAATAAGTAACAAGTATATACCGGTAACTGTTTGTTATTGGAATAAGTAACAAGTATATACCGGTAACTGTTTGTTATTGGAATAAGTAACAAGTATATACCGGTAACTGTTTGTTATTGGAATAAGTAACAAGTATATACCGGTAACTGTTTTCAATACTTTGTTACTTATTGGAATAAGTAACAAGTAACTGTTTTCAGTTGGCTTTCTTATAGGCTATTTTTTATAGGCTATTAATCCTATTATACTCTGCTTGTGTATAATATAACCCCTTCTTACTTTACCGGCGATGTCTTAAATTTTAGTCATGCTATATTTAAACGCCTTTATGCAGTTTAAGAAGGACCTGTGGTAGTAAAAAGGGTTAAGCGAGGTAGTTTGAAGGTGTTAATTGCTTATGGCCCATATTTCACACGATATGCAGAAATCTCGGTTCAATGTTATTTTAATACCACAAATTTTGTTGATATATTTGAAGATAGATATTTAATCTATATGCTTTAAAGATCATAAGAAAATTTGTTTTAACCCTCGGCAAAACCTAATAACAAAGTATGGTACTAAAATTTATTTTTCGTAACAAGGTTGTCAATACGGTACTTCCAGTTATCGATAGCTCTAAAGATCATATGAAAATGTGTTAAACCCTCGGAAAAACTAATATAAAAGTATGGTACTAAAATTTAATTTTCGTAACAAGGTTGTCAATACGGTACTTTCCCGTTATCAATGTACAATCAAGCTGAAGATTGCAGAGTAAACACCATAGACTTCATCGACCTTTCTTCACCTTCGTATAATCGACAGCCAATTTTTTATATTTTTTTTATTAAGGGTACTCAACCAGCGGGGGTGTGGGGGCGGTAGCCCCCACCCATAATACTAGGTTAGGTTAGGTAAGGTTGTTAGGTTAGGCTAGGCTAATGTCTTTTCAAATCACTATCGGGGAAATTCCCGGCGCGACCGAAGCCGCTCCAAGGACCCGTGCCCCCAGGGAGGGGGCAGGGGATGGTTGTGACGGTTTGGCTCCCGAAACTGCTCCCCGCGGCCGGCATCCGGTTTTCCTCCACTGGTCGTTGATTTTGTCGTCGGCAGCCTCGGGAGGTGGCCCCACGGCGTACACGCCGCCACATCAGGACCAACACACCCACAGACACCAAGAAATATCAAAACAACACCCAGCACACGGTATCACACACAATTATTGTCCTCTCTCCCTCCCTGCCCACCCCGAACCAACTTCCAGAAGCACATCCATACTCATATCTCTCACCGATCCATCCACTCACTCACAGACAACACGCAGCTGCATGCACGACCTCCCGAAATCCATCCTTCCGAATCCTCCCTTCCTCGCGAGGACAGAGTCCACCTGGCCAGGCTGAGATGCGGACACCATCCAGCTCTCCTGAGCTATCAGAAGAGACTGGATGACTCCGTTGTCGACGCCTGCCCGGGATGTAACACAGCACCCCATACCATTAAACACATCATAGAAGACTGCATTTCACACAACCACTTACGCCAACAACACAATCTACACTCAATGAGAGCTCTGTGGGAAAGCCCGATCGTGGCCATGGCCTTTCTCAGGGACTCGGGGCTGTTCGGCCAGGCAGCTTAGGGAACAACAACTATCGGGGAGCGAGCGTGTCTCAACATCGATCGATAGGCCTAATGGGGAAAATAGGTTTTCCCGAGATTTCTAATTAATTACAAACACTATATATTGATGCAAATGACCAATTTTGTTTATAAAAAACCCTCGGAAAATTAGTGGTATTAAAATAAAAAAAATACGAAATCTCTATCTATCTATCTATTGCCCGACGCCGCGATCCCCGAAGGGGTGGCCACGAACGAACCGCCCCCATGCACCTCTGTCCCCAGTCAGTCGACGCCCCTCCCCCCCAACCAGCACCGCCTTCGTTCATATACTTCCTCACTCCATCCTTCCACCTCTCTTTCGGTCTACCTCTCCCTCTCTGGCCCTCCACCTCGCTCTCATACACCCTCTTAGTCATTCTCTCGCTTTCCATACGTCCCATATGGCCGAACCATCTCAAGTTGTTCCTTTTCACACTTTCCAGCACATCCACCTCCACACCACACCTCCTCCTTACTTCCTCATTAGTCTGTCTATCCCTCCATGTAACTCCGCACGCACTTCTTAAGTAATTCATTTCCACTGCTCTCACTCTTGGTCTGAGTCTCTCAACCAACGTCCATGCTTCGCTTCCGTAAATCAGTGTCGGGATTACCACACTGTCATGCAAGGACTTCTTCACTTCCATACTGACCACCCTATTTCTTGTTACTGCTTTCAGCGTTCCTACAACCCTCTTCCCCTGTTGTACCCTCTCCCGCACTTCTTCATCCATAGTCCCATCTTTACTCAACACACTGCCCAGATACTTAAAAGAGTTGACGGTCTCCATAGCCTGACCGTTCAGCTTCACCTCACACTCTGTGACTTTACCCCTTTCGAAGACCATAACCTTGCTCTTCCCCGCAGAAATGAAGCTTAGATATTGCTGATACCAATTATTGATCAAAACATACCGGTACTTGGTGCCGAGACATCACTTATTAGCGCGACTGTACAGAAGACCGTTAACCCTTTCTGGGGATGGATGTAGTTACCGGGTGTACTACTATCGACATACAACATAAATCATCTATAAATACTTATAATAAAATAAATACTTATAAGGCCCCATTAATTGCTCTTTCCATTCACATATGCATAGCCTACGTGAGTTGCAGTTGGGATGTGTGTACATACTTAGATTGATATGCAGGATTCGAAGTTGCATAATAAATCGTAGGCAGTGTCCACCATCCTTTAACTGTCTTCGTGGTGCGATGCATAAGGTGTTGATTTTCGGTGTGAGCGTCCTGGGTTCGAATCCACGGACTGCCACATGTGTTTGTAAATTTCATTAATCGCTTTTAGGAGTTGTTGTTGTTGTTTTTCCTCAGGCTGCCTGGCCGAACAGCCCCAAGGCCCCGAGCAAGGCCAAGGCCATAACCGAGCGCCCCAGCAGAACAACCCCCTGCCTACCACAATAAAGCCTGGGTGACCGAAGCCACTCCACGGCGGGGAGCTGAGGAGGGTGCAGAAACACGTACCCGGGAAACCAAAGCCCCACCCAGGGCCCTGTGCCCATCAGCAATTATGAAGAGAAAGTTGAGGGGCAAAGGGAAAATGTGACGCTTTGGCTTCCAATCTTGGTAGATTGGGAGGTCAATCCACGGAAGAGACGCCGTCACGTGAGATTTAGAAAATATATAAGTAAAAGGAACAGTCAGAGTAAGCTATGGGTATGGCAGAGATCACTCAGTTCTCACTCTGATAGACCAGCCCATCACCACATGACTAGAACCCAATCCTCTCAGCATCAGCTAGGAAAGGCCCTAGAAAGCCGCCTTTGGCGGGGGGATAGCTCCCCTATTTCAACCCCTTTCGGGGTTGGGCACCCGCCATGCTTTTAGGAGTATAGTTGGTTGTTGGAAGGAACATAATAAATCTATAATACTAGGTTAGGTTGTTTGGTTAGGGTAATGTATTTTTGTATCATCATCATCATCCAAAGGCAGTCAAAATAGACGGGAACATGATGGTGAGCGTCCGCGTAGTGTAAACAAGACGGGCAATACACCCGGTAACTACATTCTTGCCTAATAATGTAGGTTTCTGATGGATAAAAAGTATGGTCAGTTTGGTTTTATGTATTTATAAATGTATTATGACCGTATTTTAGTTAATAATTCTGCTAAATATTGATGGCCACGGCTCCAACTTCCTTATAGCCTGAAACTCGCAAGTGGTCAATTGTCTAACAGTAGCCAGAATAAAATTAACAAGACTGCCGTTACAGAAGGACGTTAAGGGGAGATGGGCCGTCTTTGGGGTCATTTAATGAATTTATTCCTTTATTTCTTAGTTTCCTCGCTAGACCTCGTAAAACACCTCTTAGACCCCCTTTCAAGATAAATTTGTAAATTTTTCGGTAGAAAAATGTCGCGGCCGAAGGCCGATTCCTCTTAAAATTTCAGGCTCGCTATTGCTCGCCAGGAAAATATGGCACGAAATGTCTTAAAATTGACAAGGAAATGGAGCGAAAGGTGTTAAAATTGCCAAACTAATAGGCCGAACGTCTTATAATCTCAAAACAAATGGGGCTTAACACGAGGGAGAAAGGGGACCAGGAAACCGGTGTATCTCCTCTTAAGCAATTTTAGGAAATTGGGTATAGCCTATCCCAATCTGCAGGAGAAAGACTCCATTATATATATATATATATTTGTATTTATTATTATTATTATTATTATTATTATTATTATTATTATAAGCTAGCTATGATAGCTTATGTATATACTGTATATATGTACAGTATAGCCTATATATATATATACCGTACCGGGTACAGTATATATATATATACCGGTACCGGTATACAGTACGGTATATATATATATACCGGTATATATAAGGTATACAAAAAAATAGGAAAAGTGGGGATTGGGCCTGAGTAGTGTACAGTATATAGATATCCTAGATAGATATATTAGATCGTGTTTTTAGAAATTAATGAACATAACCCAATCGTAAATCGAGGGATACCTGTACAACACAGTACTGTATGCCGTATATCTATGTATAGGGAGCCACTAATGTTACAAGTCTTGTTTCAGAATCCAAGTTTTGAGATGCCGGCAGACTTGTGAGGAGTTTATATCAGTGTCCGAGAACAATAACTCCACAGATACATTACCATAATATTATTTTGGGTGGTAATAATGGATGATTAGCTATTTGGTCTCAATGGCTTTTAACGGACAACACAATCAACCTTCAAGATTACACCTCAAAGATATTAGGGTAAGGTAATAGCCTACAGTACAGTATAATGATGTACAGTACAGTATAATGATGTACAGTACAGTATAATGATGTACAGTACAGTATAATGATGTACAGTACAGTATGCAAAGGTAAACTTGTGATCAATGATCAGCTCGAGAGTGTTAACTTTGACAATGAGGCACTGGAGATGGTGGACAAGTTTTGCTACTTGAGAGATACCATCTCTGCCGGTGGTGGGGCCGAGGCCGCTACTATCGCCAGAATTAGATGTGGCTGGGGAACTGTTGCAACTACTCACCATGAGAAGACTCCCTCTCCCCTTGAAGGGAAAGGTGTACACTTCATGTGTTATAAGCGCAATGACATATGCTTCAGAAACGTGGCCTGTTAAATTGGATGATATCAACAGATTGGAACGTAATGAGATGAGAATGGCGAGATGGATTTGTGGTGCCAAACTGCAAGATAGGATATCTAGTGAAGAGCTGAGGAGAAGGTTAGGTGTCAAGAGCATCAGTGATGAGATGTGTACTAGCAGGCTTGGATGGTTTGGACATGTGGAGAGGATGGATGAACCAAGTAGTGTGAGAAGATGCAAGTCCATGAATGTGGAGGGAGCTGCACCAAGGGGCGGACCAAGAAAAATGTGAGATCAGACCTTGCTGTCTGATCTTGAATTGAAGAACCTGACAAGTGAGGCCGCTGCTCTGAATAGAACTGCCCGGAGTGCGGCCATTAGGACATGAGACCGGAACCGCACTCAGTATTTATATATATGTATGAATGGGGAAGATTGTCAACAAATTATTGAATTTAACTTTACAGTACCTAATTATGACCTCCGGTACTGTACCGGGTATCTATTTTATCATATTTATTTGTATTGTACAGTATTTAATGTTTTACTCTTGAGTCACCTCGCCCAGGCAGGAAACACCATGCAATAAATGAAAAAGGTATTATTATTTTTTTTTATTACACTTCCGGGTGGATGGGACTCGTTAGCCTTGGTTGGCAACCCATCTAGGGGAGACAACCTTATAAAAATCCGGGTGGGTGGGAGGGACTCGATCAGCCTTGGTCGGCAACCTGTCTAGGGAAGTAAACCTTATACAAATCCATACTGCTTACCTATGGGTGAAGCAGGTTAGTGGATGGACTAGCCGCACACCACTGTAGAAAAAATAATGAAAAATAGTGCTTACAAGATACATAAGGGGGCCTCGAAGTCGGACGAACCCTAAGTTGAGTGGTCAATCCTGTAAGTCCTTAAATAAACTGGCATGGGTTGTCCTTCTCACAGGGGACAGGTCTGCTTGGTGGCGTTTTGCAAGGCGTCTGGCAATACAGTAGATAGATAGATAGACACCCATTAATCTTACCGTACAGTATATATATTTTATTATTGTTGTTAATATTATAATAGTACAGGTCTGCGTTCAGTCACAATTCGCTATGCAATATGTAAGCCAACGTATTGCTGTATGCCAACACTGGCGTCTTTTGCCAGACACAATACTGTACAGTATTAATAATTAATGCAATAAAGAAAGAAAATTGTACAATACACTTTTGTAGGCCTAATTGAATATTTGGTTGCATGTTGTTATTGCTTACTTATATCAGTCTTCATAGCGCAATGGATAAATGCACTGAATTTCGGTGTGAGCATCCTAGGTTCGAATCCCTGGACTGCCACATGTATTTGTTGATTTCATTAATTGAGTTTAGGAGTTGTTGTTGTTGTTCCCCAAGCTGCCTGGCCGAACAGCCCCAAGGCCCCGAGCAAGACTAAGGCCATAACCGAGCGCCCCCACAGAACCCTCCCAGCCGACCACAATAAAGCATGGGTGACCGAAGCCACTCCATGGCGGGGAGCTGAGGAGGGCGACAGAAACGCCCGGGAAACCAAAGCCCCACCCAGGGCCCTGTGCCCTCAGCAATTTTGAAGAGAAAGCTGAGGGGCAAAGGAAAAGGAGTAAAGTCGGTTGGTGGAGGTAACAATACTCAATACCCTTGTATTGAGTATTGTTCACATGTGTGGGGAGGTTCCTCTCACACCGCTCTCCTAGACAAAGTTGAAAGGAAGGCCTTTCGTATCATTAACTCCCGTCCACTCACCAACTCTCTGCAATCTCTCTCTCCGCCGCAATGTTGCATCTCTCTCGCTATTCTATCGCTACTATAATAATCAGTGTTCCTCAGAGCTATCCCAGTGCATACCACCTCCTTTACGTAGGGCACGTGGTACCCGTCTTGCAACTCAATCCCACCCCTACTCTGTGCAACTCTCCAACCCAAGAGTGAAACGTTACTCTCAAACTTTCTTCTACTCAACATCTGAGCTCTGGAACTCTCTCCCAGAATCGGTCTTTCCCTCTTCCTATGACTTAAATTGCTTCAAACTCCGTGTGTCCAGGCATTTTGGCTCGAACGTCCCTTGATTTTGGCCCTGTCACTCTTTCAACTATGGGGGAGGCACTCGCTATAGGCAGTTATGCCTTTTGCCTCCAAAAATAATCTCTAAATACAGTATATATATACACTATACCCTGTTCTATATAGGTAGTCGAGAAATCAGAAACCTTAACTTCTGTAACTCAAAAAGGGCTAGAGCAAATGGGCTGTAAATATCCACACCTATTCCCTGGCCCCCTACCCTTTCGGTAGAAATATTAGCTGGATCATGCTATGGTTGTTGATGAGTTATAGAGGTTAATGATGATGATGATGCAGTTTTTACCACCATACACTCCCTGCTGAATAGCAAGGCTAGGGTGGGTGCCCTGATGAATCAGGGACTTAGTGAATAGTTGCCACAGATTGCTAGACCGCACCGTTCACCAACAGCACTGACGTCTGCCAATTTGAAGTTTGATTATAAAGCAAAAATACAGAATAGTAAAATGTTGCGTCTGCTACCGCCGCCGTCAACACCGTGAACGACCGCAGCAGTGCAAGTACTGGTACTGAGCTGGATACACAGGCCTAGTTTGCCTTTTTCCAGAGGATCTACTGTAAGAAACTGTAAGAAATAACTCACTGGCTGGCCCGAGGCTCGAACCGTCAACCTCACGGTTAGCAGGCGAACGCTCTACCAATCGAGCTACGGCCTGTGTTCAAGAGTTTTGGTCCTACTTATTTGTCAAAGGGTATAGTATTGTCTGGCATGTTGGTACGCTGCAATACATATTGCATTGTTATTATTTTATGTGTTTTATTATTATGGTTATTAATACAGTACAGTACCGGTAAAATGACCTAACTTTGGACAGGGACATAATTTTGGACATTCTGGAATAAAATATAATGAACCGCAGTTATGGAAAAACAAGTATGTCTGCGGTGTTCTTCCATAATGCAGAGCCATTTTTCCATAACTGTAGCTTATATACTTTTATCCAAAAATGTCCGAAGTATAGGCCTAGCCCCCTTGACCGAAGTTATCGCATTTTACGGTACATCATTATTTAGCGTACGGTAATGGTTAGTACGCTGGGTTTCGGTGTGAGTATCCTAGGTTCGAGTCCTTGGAGTACCACATGTATTCATAATTGTTAAGAGGCACAGGGCCCTGGGTGGGGCTTCGGTGTCCCGGGTGTTTCCGCACCCTCCTCTGTTCCTCTCCTGGGAGCGGTTTCGGTCACCTGGGCTGTCATAGTGATAAAGCAGGGAGGGGTCTGTGGGGGCACTTGTTTATGGCCTTGGGCTGTTCGGTCAGACAGCCTGGGGAACAACAACAACCTTCATTGATTTCTGTAATTTGCCCCATGAATATTCTTTCCTCTCACTTAAACAGTAGGCTACCATAGTGCGGTTGGGAATATGAACATGATTAGATTAATATCCAGTATTCGAGAATGGATAATAAGTCGTAGGCGTGTGCATAAACCTTTAACCGTCCTGGTGGTGTAATGGTTAAGGTGGCAAAAATATGTGTGTGATAACCCGGGTTCGAATCCCGGTGGTTAATTAATTTCATTGGGGGTGTGGTGGTGAGATTAATAAAAATAATATTAGGTTAAAGTTGTAAGTTAATTGGTGGATTGGTGATAATATGAACGGCATATTATATTTGTTGTTACTATATAGAGTACTGTACTGTAGGCTATAATTATATACTTGTTTTGTTACAGTATGGATGAGGGAGCAGCGTGATCGTTGGTGTCGGCCATGGAGGGTGAGGGGGGAGGGTTTCTGAGTGACATGTTCTTGGAGGATCAGGACCCAGACTTCCTTATACAACGCATTGACTCCAGTGAAATTATTTACTGTCCACCAAAGAGGAAATATAAGGTGAGATATTATTATTGTACTCTCTCTCTCTCTTATTAATTATCTGTATTAGTATGCTTTTTACTACATTTAGATAACTAGCAGTATGATTACTATACAGTACAGTAAAAGTCCTGTAATCCGAATAGCAGGGGACCGGGCCTCGTTCCGATTACCGGATTTTTCGGATTATTGGAATATTTATGAACCTGTGTATTAATGGCCTGACGAAAACCTCAATAGGCTATGCATATGCACAATATAACTCTATACATCCAATATGACACATAATGGTAAACTTTTAAAGTGATTTCATGAACATATGACATGTGTGTGTACCATTATGTGTGTGTACCATTATGTGTGTGTACCATTATGTGTGTGTACCATTATGTTTCATGAACATATGACATGTGTGTGTACCATTATGTTTCATGAACATATGACATGTGTGTGTACCATTATGTGTGTGTACCATTATGTTTTATTTGGGTGGCATAATGCCTCAAAAAGGGGACTTTGGGACTTTTTGAAATTCGGACTATCGGGTGAATTCGGATTTGGCCTCATTTAAAAAAAATCGGACTATTGGGAGATTCCAATTAGCGGTCGTCGGATTATCAGACTTTTACTGTACTATAAATAATATTTACAAGACTTAAATATCAGAAGTTGAGTTACCGGTACCTAGTATATTATTGAAACAACAGTTTTGAATACACCTCCTAGCATAACTGAGTGTTATTTTAACAGCTTATGGATTAATGGCTGATTAAGATCACATCATGAGAAATATTACACCCCTCTGCCATTTCAGTGAGAAGTACTGAAGTTCATGACCTTAGGTCAATAAACCTTTTGGACAGATATAGGGAGGCCTACCCCAAACTTCCCGTGCTCCAGTCGAGTGCGTTAACATTCAGCCACGCAGGCTCATAAATATAATAATAATAATAATAATAATAAGCATGTTACTTATTTCTCATAAGCGCCAATTTTTCCGGAGAATTCACTAGCGCTCGGAAAGCGAAAGAAAAAAGAACAAAATCAATGCATCAAAAGAAGACTTATATACAACACACATTTAACAATCACTAGCAGTGGCAAAATAGCCTAAACTCTATAGCCATCTGTCATGACACCTCTCTCAAGATCATAGCTTCTCTCAAAGAGAAAAGTCTTAAGTTGTCTCTTGAAGCATTCAACAGAACTCAGTTG
The DNA here is from genome assembly GCA_032716605.1 of Paralithodes platypus. Classification (NCBI taxonomy): domain Eukaryota; kingdom Metazoa; phylum Arthropoda; class Malacostraca; order Decapoda; family Lithodidae; genus Paralithodes; species Paralithodes platypus. The sequence continues at coordinate 33,033,658 of CM064481.1, forward strand.
TCTCATGGACAGCGGCAACCTGTTATACAACCTTGGAGCCATGTAGGAGAATGACCTCTCAAAGAAAGAAGACTGCTGGAAAGCCCTTGGTTCATCAAGACGAAAAGGGTCATTGTCATGATGCACAACTACACCATGGTGTGCCGGTGGGCGCCTGAGCAGCTCCGCAAGGTACCTAGGCTCACCAAATTTGAGAACCTTAAAAGTCACCAAACACAACTTAAATTCTATTCTCGCTCTTACTGGCAGCCAGTGCAGTTCTATGTGAAGAGATGTAGTAGGAGTTCTAGGTGGAACACCAAAAATGAGTCTTGCAGCCCTGTTAAGAACAGACTGAACTTTCTTTAAAATAATTTGGAAGACCCACCAACAGGGCATTGCAATAATCAACACGAGAGAAGACCAATGAGTGAACCAACGTCAGGAGGCAACGTATGGTTATAAACGGCTTCACCAAATAGAGATTTCTGATGTGCAAGTAACAACTTTTAACTATCTGGTTTACATGCTCTTTGAAATCTAATCGGGAGTTCACATATACACCCAGATTTCGAACAGAGTTGGCCGGTCGCAGCTGAGATCCACCCACATTGATGGAGAGGGCACCTACTATATCATCAGCTCTTCTATTTCCTCGGATGATGAGAATATCAGTTTTACCATCATTTAGTTTAAGTTTTCTCGCTCTCATCCACTTCTTGATATCAGACATCAACAATTCCATCTTACTCCGTATATCAACTATATTTGTGATTCTCACATAAATCTGGGTGTCATCTGCATAAAAGTGAAAGGTGACATGTGCACGAAGCAGAAGAGACAAACTGCTGATATAAATTATAAATAGGATAGGACCTAAAACTGATCCCTGCGGAACACCATACTGCAGGAGTGTCGAGTCCGAGACCATTTGATTTACCATCACACTCTGGGATCTACCTGACAAGTACGACCCAAGAAGCAAGAGAGCGGAGTCACGCACACCACAATCATAAAGGTCACTCAGTAACAACTCGTGATCCACTGTGTCAAAGGCCGCAGAGAGATCAAGCAAGACCAATAGTGAGGCCACACCATTGCAAATGTTCTCAACTAGATCATTATGTACTCTAATCAATGCTGTTTCAGTTGAATGATGCTGTCGGTAAGCAGACTGAAAAATTGGGATAGTTTCATTCTGCTGAAGTAGTGGTTGTAATTGGTCAAGTATTGCACGCTCTAATATCTTTGATATGAAGGACAGGTTGGAGACAGGACGATAGTTCAACATGTTCTCAACATCAAGTCCAGGTTTCTTTAGAGTAGGTCGGAGTAGTTCATGCTTTTCAGAATGTGGGAAGCTACCTTCAGAGAAGCACTTATTGGAAATAAACTCAACTGTGTGATCATAGACTCTTGGTAGCTTGGAAACATTTATGGGATCCAACGGGCAAAATGTTTTATTGAGGTTTCTTATGTAGGACGAGATCATGTCCACCTCTACTGAGTGAAAGGATGAGAGGACATTATTAGGAATGTGTCGGGGTTGGAGTACAACTGAAAGTTCTTCACCAACAGAAGCATCATCCAGTTCCTGTCTTATGCGAGTTATCTTGCCAGCAAAAAATGCCACAAAGTTGGCAGCCAACTCGGCATCGGGTACAGAAGGTCTTAAGCTGACTCTTGTTTTCCAAGTAAACTGTTTACAATTGAAGCCAATCTCCTCTGGTCGTTACCACATGAGTCAACTTTTCCTTGATAATACACTTTCTTTTCATCTTTGATTGTGTGGACCACGGCTCTTCTAGCTGACAGATATTGCAACCATGTAGAGTCCATTTTATTTTTCCTCCATTCACGTTCAGCTCTTCTACGCGCTCTTCTAAGAAATTTAACTCGAGTGCTATACCAGGGTGAATCTTCTCGTACTATGATTTTCTTTACTTCTGGACAGTGATGATCGAACACTAATTTAAGTGCATTTCCATGTACCTCCACCAGCTCATCTGAAGTAAGGTTGGAAGTATCAATACTTCCCAAGTACTGTTTTACTTCACTGCTAGCCAAATTTTGGTCTGTATTTTTATAATTTCTAAATCTGATTACTTTTTCATGTGTGAGTGGCTTAGGGAAATCAAAGCTGAAAGTAATCAAAGCATGATCAGAGGTATTAGGGTCAGCATTCTCAACATCAACATCCAGAACACCACCACAACCCACAGGAGAGAAAACCAAGTCAAGGGTGTGTCCTAAGATAAGAGTTGAGTGGGACACATGGTTTACAAAATTGTTCTGATCAGTCAACTCAAGGAACTCAGGAGAGAATGGCTTCAGATGAGGGCTGTCAACCCAGTAATTAAAATCTCCACATATCAAAAGTCTTCCGGTTTTAGCAGAAAATTCCTCGAGAAACTGCCCAAACTCTTCCATAAAACCCCTATCTGTGCCACGATGGCCAGGCCTATAGACAACTGCCATTCTTAGAATTTGTTGATGGAGTTTTTATTTCCACTTCCAACAGTTCATAATAAAGAGGGACTGGGTTATGGCTTATTTGCAAGATATTCACCAGAGATGTGGAGTAGACAACTGCCACTCCACCACCCGGATGATCTCCCCTAGGCCTAGGAACATTTATTATGGAATGGGTTTTAGGCAATGCCGCCTGGATAATATTCAGATCTGACTCGAACAACCAGGTCTCAGTGAGACATAATACATCAAGGTTACGTTCATCCAAGATCTCGCAAATATGATCCATTTTGTTACGCAAGGAACGAACATTCAACAGACCCAGTTTCAACCGGCTCCCATGTGCATTTTTCAGTTTTTTGAACCTACAAAATTGGTGTTTCAATAACTTTATTTCTCTGAGCTGTCATTAGAGGAAAATTTCTACTTGAGGCGAAATGATTTGGCGGCTCCGTAACTGATGTGGAGCTCATACAATTTATACATTTGGGGGAAGTCTTGTTGGTGCAGTCTTTTGAGTTATGAGTACCGGCACAGAAGTTGCATTTTGGATCCTCATTTTTCCGATAACACCTGTCACTGGTATGGCCAAAGCCCTGGCAATGGTAACATTGTTTTACCCAGAAGCAATCGTATGCACGACATCTCACAAGTCCAACATACACAGAATTGCCATCATCCACAATGGAAGAGCGTATTTCAGGTGACATTTTTACTACCGCAGTCTTTGTGTGTGCATCACACTTTTTCTTGGTGAATAGCAAATTCATAGCTAAGCCATCGTCGACCAGGGACTTTATTCTTGGGTTCTTGTTGAGGATGCTGGGAATGATCTCATTATCCTCAGCATCATTAGCAATGCCTACCAGAGTCATTTTTGGCATCATCTTCTTTGGTTCGGAGACACTGAAGGCACTGTCCACCCCCAAACACTGATTGATGGCCCTTCCTGCGTCTTCTTTGGCTTTCTTGGATGGAAGTCGTACCACCAGTACACCTGAATCAGTTCTTGTTAACCGGAACCGAAGCCAAAGCAGTCTCGATTGCCTTTGTATCTGGTGGGCTTACTGGCTCGGAGGATCGGTCTTTTGGCTTCACTACCAGGACCTGATGGTCCCAGACAGTTTTTTCTTTCCACCATCTACCACCTCAGTGGTGTGTTTGGTCGGCTCCTTTTTGGTCTCTTCAAATGTTTGCTGAACTATCTTGGCAAACAAGGGAATGTCGGGGGCAGCAACTTTAGTCTCAAGGATATCCATTCTGTTACCAATACTCTCTATCTCCACGGCCACCGCAGCAAGGGCACCCTTCACTTCGTTTACAATGGCAGTCTTCACTTCACCAACTAGGGCAGCCGTCAGGTCATCCAAGGTCTGCTGACTAATTGCTGCGTCCTTTGCAGCCAGGGGGGTGGTATCGCAAACAGTGCAATGCCATTTAAATCCAGGTTTCTTCTTTGCAAGTACTCTGAGGTCCTCATCATCAACATTTATACAGTTAACGTGAAAATAGGTACCACACAAGTAGCAGCCCAGCGATTTGGCCTTGCCCACAACCTTCCCGCAACTGCAACTCTGCTTGCTTGCTGCCATTTCAGTGGAAGTAACCAATAATTAAAAACAAAAACACCTGTATTTCGTATCTGATTAAAAATAAGAGAAAACCCTAGTTTTAAAATAATATAGTTAGTTTTAAATAAATATACCGGTACATACATACATAAATTCAAAGACCGAGTGCTCCACACAAAGTGCGGTTCCGGTCTCGTGTCTTGATGCTGGAGCTCCAGGCAGCCCTGTTCAGAGCTGCCTAACTTTTAATTTTCTTTTTCATTCAAGATCAGACCGTATGGTCTGATCCCACGTCTTTATTGGTCTATCCCTTGGTGCAGCTCCGACAAACAACTTATTTCATCCATCCTCTCTACTTATCCAACCCATGCAAGCCTGCTTGTATACATCTCATTACTGACACTGATACTCTTGATACCTATTTAAATGATACTAGATAATACATACTGTACAGTAGGCTGTACTGTACTGTACTGTACTGTAGCTATTTATCATCAATATGTTTTCTCTTCTGCAGCTTGTGGGTAAATACGTGATCGGTGACAAACTAGGCGAGGGTAGCTATGGCAAAGTCAAAGAATGCCTGGATTCGGACACACTCCAGCGCCGGGCGGTTAAAATCATGAAACGCAAGGCCCTCCGACGCATTCCCAATGGCGAGCAGAACGTCCAGCGCGAGATTAAGCTGCTGCGGAGGTTAAGGCATCGGAACGTCATTAGTCTCTTCCACGTCTACCATAACGATGAGAAGGGAAAGGTGAGGGGGTTTGTTATATGACTAATTCCTTGAACGTAATGATAGTTCGTTGTTATGTGTGCGATTAGTTTGCTTGGGAACCAGATTAACTTGCTCATGTAGTAATGTACACCCTATGTGGTGGATTGTGTTCTTTTATTTCATAATATTGTTTTGCTAAAGCGTTGTGTCCACATAGCGACTTTGATAAGTTGTTTTGTCTTTTTACTGTGTTCGTCTAAGTTTTGGTTTGTTTATTTTGCAAGTTTTACATTATAATTCATATAGGCCTACATTTATTTGTACATACATTTGATTTTTTGCATATATAAATACATTACAATCTGATTTAACTGGTAACGTCATTTCAGATCTACATGGTGATGGAGTATTGTGTGACGGGACTACAGGAGATGCTGGACAGAGCCAAAGATAAACACTTCCCCATCTGGCAAGCACATATGTAAGTGGGTTACCTCTTTATCTCTCTTTCATACACTCTCTTTGTTTCATTCAAAGTCTCAAAAAAGTGAGGTTATGTGAATTTATCTCTCATTCACGGATTCTCTCTCTCTCCCTGCCTCCCTCTCATAGCCTTGCTCTCCTCTCTCTCTCACTCTCACTCTCTCTCTCTCTCTCTCTCTCTCACTCTCTCACTCTCACTCTCACTCTCACTCCCTCTCCCTCCTACTTTAACAGGCCACGTTTCTGAAGCATAGGTCATTGTGCTTGTAATACATGAAGCGTACACCTTTTCCTTGAAGTGGAGTGGAAATCTTCTCATGATTAGAATTGAAAGAAGTTCTCTTAACTTTCCCCAACCACATCTAACTCTGGTGACACGGCCTCGGCCCCACCAACCGGCAGAGATGGTATAACTGTGTTGGTGGTGTTATGGTTTAGATACTTATGTTCTGGGTGTGGTGTCCTGAGTTGGAATCCCGGGAGGACCATATGCTTTCATTAGTTTATCCAAGTACATTGGGGTTTATAATGGATGATTAATTTAAGAATGGGGTGTTACTTATATTCCAAGTAGAATAACTTGGTTACTTACTTAAGTGACTCACTGCCAAGTGATATTTATACAGTAGGCTACAGTATTATATTTTTTTGCATTTTACTTTTTTTTCCTGTACAGTCGAGGTTAATAAGTGTTGTCAGATATTTCACAAAGTTTCGGACACTGACTAATATTCTGAGGGATAAGCACTTTTCCCAGTAACTGTAAAGATACCGATAACTCCTTTTGAGTGAAGACCACTGGAATCTATGACAACACTTAATACCCCCGATTGTACAACAGCCGTAACCCGCCTAGCTTGCTATGTGTTGTGTATGACTGATGTGTATAGTGGAATGGGCAAGGATGTAGAATTCGGGTGTAGTGCCCGCCTTGTTTATAATTACACTACGCGGACGCTCACGATCATGTTCCCATCTATTTTGACTGTCGTGGGATACAATAATAGGTTGAGCCCCTCACCCCCCCCCCATAACATATTGTCATCATCATATAATTATATTGCCAGCAGGGGGCAAATAACAGAAAAAAATAGACAAAAATTTAACCGCGAGCGATTGTCCTATGTAAATATGACTACCGTACGACTGGATACTACATCCTTCCCGTGGAATTTTACTGTATTGTTGAATCGGCTAACCTAACCTAACCTAAAATGTCCTATTCTCCACAGGTATTTTGTACAGCTTGTGGATGGGCTGGAGTACCTACACAGTCGAGGCATTATACACAAGGACATCAAACCAGGGAACCTCTTGCTGAGCACCGACCACAGCCTCAAGATATCCGACTTTGGGGTGGCTGAGGTGAGTTACAGAGAGAGAGAGTGTGTGGGTGGGTGGGTGGGTGGGTGGGTGTAAGAGGAAGTGACTGATTAAAAGAGAGAGTGAGAGAGATTGGGGGAGGGGGGGAGAGCAAGTGAGAGAGTGAGTGAGTGAATACAAAGGCGTACAAAGGAAATCAAGCAACAACAGGTCTAGTGACCCTTCTAGGCTGCTTGTCCTCCAAAACACTGAGGATCAAGTGTCCAAACGGTGGTTTAGAGATGGTAAGGGAACTACTGCCCTGGAACTAATGTCCGTGGCAGGATTAGGAAGTTAGTAGGGGACAGATGGGTTAGTAACTGAAGTGAGAGAGAGAGAGAGAGAGAGAGTGAGTGTTTAGAGAATGGAAAAGATAGAGAGGTTATTGAAAGAATAGGTAGTTGTCATTCAAGATCTCCGACTTTGGGGTCGCTGAGGTGAGTGAGAGAGAGAGAGAGTAAGTAAGTGAGTGAGTGAGTGAGTGAGTGAGTGAGTGTAAAGCCGGTATTACACAAGCGCTTTTTCCCTCGACATTTATCCTCAACACTGGTCTGGCAGCTTATAAGTAGACATTTATAATACTTCTTTGGCCGAAGTTCATCTACCATCAGTGTAGTTTCCGATACCAGTGCAAGATATTCCACAGATTAATGGCAGGTTTTGACTTTTTTGTCGGCACTTTTCTGCCAAAAAATGCACAAATTTATCTTGTAAAGGGGGTCTTAGTTTTTTTTTTTTTTTTTAAAGTTTGATGGAGGCCTATATAGAGGAAGGTAAAACTGTAATACGGGTGTTATTTTATGTGTATTTGATGGTGGTCTAGGGGGAAGAAACTAAATAAATAATACAAATTAATAAACAAACAAAACCTTTCCTCCACAGCAACTGGAATCAGAGAGCGGGAGTGAGGAGATCACCACCAGTCAGGGATCTCCACTGTTCCAACCCCCGGAGGTGGCTGGGGGGGCCAGGACCTTCCCGGGGTTCAAGGTTGATGTTTGGTCCGCTGGATGTACATTGTGAGTTATATTGTTAAATTAATATTGTTCTTAACACCAGTATATTTTATATTTTGTCACCAACCAACTTTACTTCTAAACTCAATTAATGAAATCAACAAATGTATGTGGCGCTCCAAGGACGGGAACCTAGGATACTCGCACCCAAATGCATGTGGCGCTCCAAGGACGGGAACCTAGGATACTCGCACCCAAATGCATGTGGCGCTCCAAGGACGCGAACCTAGGATACTCGCACCCAAATGCATGTGGCGCTCCAAGGACGCGAACCTAGGATACTCGCACCCAAATGCATGTGGCGCTCCAAGGACGGGAACCTAGGATACTCGCACCCAAATGCATGTGGCGCTCCAAGGACGGGAACCTAGGATACTCGCACCCAAATGCATGTGGCGCTCCAAGGACGCGAACCTAGGATACTCGCACCCAAATGCATGTGGCGCTCCAAGGACGCGAACCTAGGATACTCGCACCCAAATGCATGTGGCGCTCCAAGGACGGGAACCTAGGATACTCGCACCCAAATGCATGTGGCGCTCCAAGGACGCGAACCTAGGATACTCGCACCCAAATGCATGTGGCGCTCCAAGGACGCGAACCTAGGATACTCGCACCCAAATGCATGTGGCGCTCCAAGGACGGGAACCTAGGATACTCGCACCCAAATGCATGTGGCGCTCCAAGGACGGGAACCTAGGATACTCGCACCCAAATGCATGTGGCGCTCCAAGGACGCGAACCTAGGATACTCGCACCCAAATGCATGTGGCGCTCCAAGGACGCGAACCTAGGATACTCACACCCAAATGCATGTGGCGCTCCAAGGACGCGAACCTAGGATACTCGCACCCAAATGCATGTGGCGCTCCAAGGACGCGAACCTAGGATACTCGCACCCAAATGCATGTGGCGCTCCAAGGACGCGAACCTAGGATACTCACACCCAAATGCATGTGGCGCTCCAAGGACGCGAACCTAGGATACTCACACCCAAATGCATGTGGCGCTCCAAGGACGCGAACCTAGGATACTCGCACCCAAATGCATGTGGCGCTCCAAGGACGCGAACCTAGGATACTCACACCCAAATGCATGTGGCGCTCCAAGGACGCGAACCTAGGATACTCGCACCCAAATGCATGTGGCGCTCCAAGGACGCGAACCTAGGATACTCGAACCCAAATTCCGCACACATTTATGCATTACGCTATCAAGACAGTCAAGGGGAGGTTTTTAGTTGATTCCCTAGACTTCCATCAAGCTTAAAATTACTCCCCCTTGACCCCCTTTCAAGATAAATTTGTAAATTTTTCGGTAGAAAAATTTCCCGGCCGAAGGCCGGTTCCCCTTAAATTACAGGCTCGCTGTCGCTCGCCAGGAAAAAATCGACACCTAAATGGCACGAATGGTCTTAAAATTGACAGAAATGGGGCAAGGGTTCTTAAAAATCGCCAAACTAATGGGGCAAGTGTCTTTAAATCTCACAAGCAATGGGGCTAAACATGAGGGAGAAAGAGATTCCGAAAAAAATCCTCCAGGTGGAAATCTCCCCTTAAAGAAGTATTACAGGCCTCCCTCACTATCAGAAGTATTACAGGTCTCCCTCACTATCAGAAGTATTACAGGTCTCCCTCACTATCAGAAGTATTACAGGTCTCCCTCACTATCAGAAGTATTACAGGTCTCCCTCACTATCAGAAGTATTACAGGTCTCCCTCACTATCAGAAGTATTACAGGCCTCCCTCACTATCAGAAGTATTACAGGTCTCCCTCACTATCAGAAGTATTACAGGTCTCCCTCACTATCAGAAGTATTACAGGTCTCCCTCACTATCAGAAGTATTACAGGTCTCCCTCACTATCAGAAGTATTACAGGTCTCCCTCACTATCAGAAGTATTACAGGTCTCCCTCACTATCAGAAGTATTACAGGTCTCCCTCACTATCAGAAGTATTACAGGTCTCCCTCACTATCAGAAGTATTACAGGTCTCCCTCACTATCAGAAGTATTACAGGTCTCCCTCACTATCAGAAGTATTACAGGTCTCCCTCACTATCAGAAGTATTACAGGTCTCCCTCACTATCAGAAGTATTACAGGTCTCCCTCACTATCAGAAGTATTACAGGTCTCCCTCACTATCAGAAGTATTACAGGTCTCCCTCACTATCAGAAGTATTACAGGCCTCCCTCACTATCAGAAGTATTACAGGCCTCCCTCACTATCAGAAGTATTACAGGTCTCCCTCACTATCAGAAGTATTACAGGCCTCCCTCACTATCAGAAGTATTACAGGTCTCCCTCACTATCAGAAGTATTACAGGCCTCCCTCACTATCAGAAGTATTACAGGCCTCCCTCACTATCAGATGTATTACAGGCCTCCCTCACTATCAGAAGTATTACAGGCCTCCCTCACTATCAGAAGTATTACAGGTCTCCCTCACTATCAGAAGTATTACAGGTCTCCCTCACTATCAGAAGTATTACAGGTCTCCCTCACTATCAGAAGTATTACAGGTCTCCCTCACTATCAGAAGTATTACAGGTCTCCCTCACTATCAGAAGTATTACAGGTCTCCCTCACTATCAGAAGTTTTACAGGTCTCCCTCACTATCAGAAGTATTACAGGTCTCCCTCACTATCAGAAGTATTACAGGTCTCCCTCACTATCAGAAGTATTACAGGCCTCCCTCACTATCAGAAGTATTACAGGCCTCCCTCACTATCAGAAGTATTACAGACCTCCCTCACTATCAGATGTATTACAGGTCTCCCTCACTATCAGAAGTATTACAGGTCTCCCTCACTATCAGATGTATTACAGGCCTCCCTCACTATCAGAAGTATTACAGGCCTCCCTCACTATCAGAAGTATTACAGGCCTCCCTCACTATCAGAAGTATTACAGGCCTCCCTCACTATCAGAAGTATTACAGGTCTCCCTCACTATCAGAAGTATTACAGGTCTCCCTCACTATCAGATGTATTACAGGCCTCCCTCACTATCAGAAGTATTACAGGCCTCCCTCACTATCAGAAGTATTACAGGCCTCCCTCACTATCAGAAGTATTACAGGCCTCCCTCACTATCAGAAGTATTACAGGCCTCCCTCACTATCAGAAGTATTACAGGTCTCCCTCACTATCAGATGTATTACAGGCCTCCCTCACTATCAGAAGTATTACAGGCCTCCCTCACTATCAGAAGTATTACAGGCCTCCCTCACTATCAGAAGTATTACAGGCCTCCCTCACTATCAGAAGTATTACAGGTCTCCCTCACTATCAGAAGTATTACAGGTCTCCCTCACTATCAGAAGTATTACAGGCCTCCCTCACTATCAGAAGTATTACAGGTCTCCCTCACTATCAGAAGTATTACAGGTCTCCCTCACTATCAGAAGTATTACAGGTCTCCCTCACTATCAGAAGTATTACAGGTCTCCCTCACTATCAGAAGTATTACAGGTCTCCCTCACTATCAGAAGTATTACAGACCTCCCTCACTATCAGAAGTATTACAGGTCTCCCTCACTATCAGAAGTATTACAGACCTCCCTCACTATCAGAAGTATTACAGGTCTCCCTCACTATCAGAAGTATTACAGGTCTCCCTCACTATCAGAAGTATTACAGGTCTCCCTCACTATCAGAAGTATTACAGGCCTCCCTCACTATCAGAAGTATTACAGGTCTCCCTCACTATCAGAAGTATTACAGGTCTCCCTCACTATCAGAAGTATTACAGGTCTCCCTCACTATCAGAAGTATTACAGACCTCCCTCACTATCAGAAGTATTACAGGTCTCCCTCACTATCAGAAGTATTACAGACCTCCCTCACTATCAGAAGTATTACAGGCCTCCCTCACTATCAGATGTATTACAGGTCTCCCTCACTATCAGAAGTATTACAGGCCTCCCTCACTATCAGAAGTATTACAGGTCTCCCTCACTATCAGATGTATTACAGGTCTCCCTCACTATCAGAAGTATTACAGGCCTCCCTCACTATCAGATGTATTACAGGTCTCCCTCACTATCAGAAGTATTACAGACCTCCCTCACTATCAGAAGTATTACAGACCTCCCTCACTATCAGAAGTATTACAGGTCTCCCTCACTATCAGATGCCCTGGTTTATGACATTATTATAGGGGTTTTAGGGGTTTGGGTTTTGGCTGGTCCCAGAATGCATCCCCATTTACCCCATTATTTTTAGGGTTTGCTGTGTGATTTTTCTTATTTAAGATCAGGTGGGTGGGTAAGTGTAGGAACATGTTTGTATGTTCTCACTCAAAAAGAAGAAATCATGTTTAAATATTGCTCATACTAATTATTGATCAAAATATACTTGGTGCTGAGACATCACTTATTTGGCCGACTTTATATACAACAATAGTTCAGCTTTAGATTGATATCCAGTATTCGATAAATGGATATACTGTATACGGTAATCGTAGTCATGTACTTAACCTGTAACTGTCTTGATGGTGTAATGGTTAGAGTGTTTAAGATCTGTGTGTGGTAACCCAGGTTCCAATCTTGGGAGGATCACACGGTTTCATTAATTTCGTTGGGAGGTGTTGGTTGTTGGGAGTGAGATCAATAAATGAGATTATTCCATTACAATGAATCTGTCGGTGTTGTCCTTCAGCAGGTGTCTTGGGGTGTATTTTTAAGCGGTCTATGGAGCAGACTAAAAGTTCCCCCCCTTCCTAAACCCCTTCTGTACAGGCAACGTCTTCTTCATTTTATTCTAGCTATATTTAGACGCTTTTGTGCAGTTTAATTAAGAAGGATCTGTGGTATTAAAAAGGGTTGAATGAGATACTTCGAAGCCTGTTAATTGCTGGAGGCCCATTTTAAACTGAATAAAATATTCTAGTAGTAGCCAGATTAAACATAAAAAGACGTTGCCGGTACAGAAGAGGTAATTATATAGAATTATCCTCTTTATTTTTCACCAGATTCAACCTAACCAGCGGGAAGTATCCGTTCGAGGGGGAGAACGTGTTTCGGCTCTTCGAGAACATCTGCGAGAAGCCGCTGGTGATGCCGGAAGAACTGGACCCTGTGTTGACCACTCTTCTAGAGGGCATGTTGGTGAAAGACCCCTACCAGAGGTTTAGTCTGGCTCAAGTTAAGAATCATGAGTAAGTTATGAGAGTGCGCTCACCTAATTGTAGTATTGTATACAGGATTTGAGCCTAAGCTAATGTTGTCCTGTCTCTCTCTCTCTCTCTACATTTATCCAATTTTGTTTAAAAAGTTTGGATATTTCTTGCCCCTACCACCTCATCATCATCAATCCGACGCCCTGCTTCCAGAGAAAGCGCCCCAAAATAGCTGACCATGGCAGAAACAGCCTCAAGGCTCCCAGACATGCCTCCACTGACCCACTACACAGTACCACCTCCACTAAGTGGATTATGACCCTTAACAGTGAAGGATCCGACCCAGAGCAGTCACTCACCAGGATGGCAGTTCCACCAATGTTTGGCTATTATATTTACCCCAGTGGGGCCCTGGCTGGGAGCATACCAAACACAGGAATGTTTTGAAGATAGGAACCAGTGGTCCACTGCTCCAGAAGCTGATTGCACCACCAAAGTGGCAGGCAGTGGGGTCGCCGCATCCCTACATCAGAGAGAGAAAGGCTGACTTGTGCCAGTGTGCTGTGAGAGTAACACACTAGGGAACCTCCCCCTCCAATTTATGTGTGAGTTAGTGAGAGTGTTTGTGTTGGAGAGAGTGTGATTTAGAGAGAGTGACTTACAGGGTGTGTGTGTTAGAAAGAGACTGTGACTTACAGAGAGTGTGTGTGTTAGAGTGAGTTCGGGAGAGTGTAGCACCAGCTGTAGTGAGCGACGCAATCAATAAAATGAAGGACAGTAAAGCTCCAGGTTGCTCTGACATTGTCGCTGAGATGATAAAAGCCTCAGGGGAGATTGGTGTAAACTTAATTACTGAGTTGATAAACACCATTATTAAGGATGAGAAAATCCCAGAGGATTGGCTCAAAAGTGTGATAGTGAATATATACAAAGGAAAAGGGGATGCGCTAGATAGAGGAAATTATAGGGGCCTGAAAATGCTTGACCAAATCATGAAGGTCTGTGAGAGAGTCCTTGAGGGTTTGATCAGGCAAAGCATCTCTATTGATGATATGCAGTTTGGTTTTATGCCAGGACGGGGTACAACCGATGCTATCTTCATAGTCAGGCAGATACAGGAAAGATACTTACTAAAAGGCAAGGATCTTTACTTTGTGTTTGTAGACCTGGAGAAGGCCTTTGATAGGGTGCCTAGAGATGTTGTGCAGTGGGCTATGAGGAAGCTTGGTGTGGAAGAGTGGCTGGTGCGTGTGATAATCAAGATGTTTAAGGATTCGCGAAGTGCGGTGAGGGTGAAGGGTGTACTGAGTGATGAGTTCGCAGTCCGTGTTGGAGTCCATCAGGGTTCAGTGTTAAGCCCCCTCCTCTTTATTATGGTCTTGGAGGCACTGTCTAGAGTTTTTAGAGGCGAACTCCCGTTGGAACTGTTTTATGCAGACGATTTAGTCCTAATAGCTGACAGTGTGCAAGATGCTGAGGCCAAATTCAGAGAGTGGAGAGAGGGCATGGCGAGCAAGGGTTTAAGAGTCAATATTAACAAAACCAAGGTTATGCATTGTAGATTGAGACGAGGCAATGTGGAAAAGCGGTGCATACCCATGTGCAGTGTGTGGAAAGGGAGTGGGCGTTAACTCAATTCAATGTAGCATCTGTCGATGTTGGGTACACCATGGGTGTAAGCGCTGTAGTAGAATAAAGGGACCCCTGCCGAAGGATAAGTCAGAAATAGAGAAATTTGAGTGCGTAGTGTGCAAAGGCGAGCTTGTGTTAGGTGATGATCCTGTGGCTGTGAATTTTGGAAATGAGTCTTATGGAGCTGGTGAACAAGTTTTGTTACCTAGGAGATACCATCTCTGCCGGTGGTGGGGCCGAGGCTGCCACTGTTGCTAGAATTAGGTGTGGCTGGGGGAAGTTCAGAGAACTGATGCCAATCCTGACCATGAAAAGAATGCCTCTCCCCCTGAAGGGAAAGGTGTATGCCTCATGTGTTAGAAGTGCAATGACGTATGCCTCAGAAACATGGGCCGTCAAAGTAGAGGATGTCAACAGAATGGAGCGTAATGAGATGAGAATGGTGAGATGGATGTGTGGGGCCAGGCTACAGGATAGAATAACAAATGTTTAGCTGAGGATACGTTTAGGTATAAAGAGTATTAGCGAGGTGATGCGTACAAGTAGACTGGGATGGTATGGACATGTGGAGAGAATGGATGAACAAAATTGGGTGAAAAAATGCAGGTCTGTGATTGTGGAGGGAGCTGCACCAAGGGGTGGACCGAGGAAGACCTGGGATCGGACTATACGTGCCGATCTCAAATCCAAGAACTTGACAAGTGAAGCAGCCCTTAACAGGGTTGCCTGGAACGCCGCCATTAGGACAAGAGACTGAAACTGCACTAATGTGTGGAACACTCAGTCTTAAAATTGTATGTATGTATGTATGTATGTAGAGAGAGAGAGCATAAAAGTGTAACCTATATCATCAGATTACCATTAATACTAGGGGTTCAATTATATATGGTGAGAAACACAGAATGAGTGGAAGAAAGAGAGATACAGAGAGAGAGAGAGAGAGCCAACTTCGCCACAAAACAAAACTTGCAAGTGATTAATTATTCTATTTTTCTTTGTGTTTTTTAATGTCATAATATAGCTTTGCTAAATCTTCAATACGTTATTTCCACATGGTGATTTTTTTTTTTTTTTTTTTTTTTTTTTTTTTTTTTTTTTTTTTTTTTTTTTTTTTGTTTAACCAGACCACTGAGCTCAACAAAGAACTCTCATAGGTCTGTATGTACCTGGGTATATTCATACATACATACCGGTACATACATGTATGTAAAGAGAGAGGAGAGAAGTAGGATAAAGAGAGACCGAGTGAGGGAGATTCTACAGGTAGTGGACGAGGGTGTGAGAGAATAGGAGAATGAAATTGAAGACATGCATAGAATTGGAAAATATAAACAAGAGTCTAGGCCAATGAAAGTGCAGTTTCCCACAGTAGGAATAGTAGAGGAAATCATGAATAATAAATGGAGGTTGAAAGATAAGGATTTCTGAAGCATATTTACATCAAAAAAGACTTGGACTTAGATGAAAGAAACAAAATGAAAAGTTTGAGGGATGATGTGAATTGAATGCCAAAAGAACAGAACAAGAAGTGGATTTTTTTTATTGGA
Source organism: Paralithodes platypus (assembly GCA_032716605.1). Taxonomy (NCBI): domain Eukaryota; kingdom Metazoa; phylum Arthropoda; class Malacostraca; order Decapoda; family Lithodidae; genus Paralithodes; species Paralithodes platypus. The sequence goes on from CM064481.1 coordinate 33,049,562, forward strand.
GACTGGTAGGAATGAAGAAAAAGAAATGGTTCATCAAAAGCCCACAGAGGAAGACGGAGGGGCAAACAGAGAACTTAGGGATGAACGGTCGGACAGGGGAAGCGAGTACCAGTACCGAAGGACAGGAGGGAGAGACTGGTTTAAACCAGGAACAAGTGAGAGAAACAGGGCAGGTGGAGAGCACGGGGGAGCAAGGGAGAGAAGGTGGAGTGGAAGCGGGGGGGGGGGGGGGGGAGTAGAGTCTGGGAATATTAGGGAAAGAGAAAAAAAGAAAGGTGTAAGAAGGGGGGAGATGAAGCTGATGTATAGTAATGTGGATGGCTTGCTGTCTAAGACATTAGAATTGAATGACTATATTGAGAAATATAAACCACATATTATGTGCTTAGCAGAAACAAAGTTGAGAGGTGGTACTGAATTGGGAGTGTTGGGATGGGAAGGGTACAATGTGTGGAGAAAAGGTAGAGAAGGAAAAGGGGCGGTGGAGTGTTAATAATGACTGACAAAAATATAGAAGCAAGTGAGATTAACCTAGGCAATAATAGATCAGAAATTATAGCAGTTACAATAAAAGACAAGGACAACAAAGCAACTGATATAGCAGTGGCTTATATACCACCACAAACTAGAGCATGGAAGCGGGATAAATATGATCAACTAATCACGGAATCTCTAGATGCACTAAAAATACTTTTTAATAGGAGAAATAAATTATTATTAACAGGTGATTTCAATTGTAAGCAAGTCAATTGGGAAGGGTTAGATGCGGGAAATAATAATGAATCTTGGGGCAGTAAATTACTGAATCTAGTAACAGAAAACATGTTAACACAACATGTTAGAGAAAACACACGAATCAGGGGGATGGATGAACCATCCAGGCTAGACCTAGTCTTCACCAGTGATCCACATGATGTTAGAAAGATAAATTATCGTTGTCCCTTGGGAAAAAGTGATCACAAGATTTTAGAAATGGAGATGGATTTGGGGAAAAATGAGGAGAGAAATGAAGGACATAAAATAAATAGATACAACTATGCTAAAACTGATTTTAAATCATTGAAACATTATTTCCAAAGTATAAATTGGAAGGAACTAGAAAGCCTGGAAATGGTTCAAGACAAATATAGACTTTTCTTGAAAGTATATGAAGAAGGGATACATAAATATGTCCCAAGGTTCCAATCAGGGGTAAAGAAGGAAAAAGAATGGTTCAATATAAGATGTAGTAAGGCACAGGATAGAAGAAACCGAGCCTGGAATATAGCACGACGGAGACATAGTGAAAATAACTGGAATAAGTACAAGGAGAAAAGAAATGAATATGAACAGGTACCTACCCGATAGCACTATCGTTAGTGAGTGCTGTACTGTATTTTATATATTATTTTGTAATAGTATAGATATCTTATCAATATTTGTATTTTTTACTATTGTTAATGTCTTGTCATGTTGCAAATTTGATTTTAAATAATATTTTGACATTTAACATGTAGTTTCTTTATTCATGCAGAGTTTAGTAAAATTTGCCAGAACGTCCCGGACTTCCCAAACTTGACTACTTCCTTTAACGTGATGATAGTGCGTTGTTATATGTGCGATTGGTTTGCTTGGGAAACAGATTAACTTGCTCATGTAGTGATGTACACCCTATGTGGTGGATTGTGTTCTTTTATTTAATAATTTTCATTTTAGTAAGCGTTGTTTCCACATAGCGATTTTGATAATTTAATTTGACTTTATATTGTCCTTGTCCCAATTTTGGTTTGTTTAGTTTGCAAGTTTTACATTTTAATGTAAAGATACGACGCGAGGAACAATATAAATATGAAAGGAATATTGTAGAGAAGTGCAAAAATGAGCCAAAACTATTTTATAGATTTGTAAATGGAAAAATAAAAACAAAAGAAGGTATTGTCAGACTAAGAGTTGGAACAAACAGCTATGAGAAAGATAAAGAATTGTGTGAAGTTATGAATGAAAAGCTTCAGTCAGTGTTTGTAAAAGAGGAGGAGTTTATAGAACCTGATAGAGAAATGAGAACACCACAGATGCCTGAAATGAAAGTATCAAAAAGTGAAGTGCTGAAATTGATGCAGGATTTGGATGTGAGGAAATCAATGGGACCAGATGGAGTGGCTGGATGGATTCTCAAAGAATGTGCGGAAGAGTTAGTGGAACCAATCTATGAAATCATCAAATCTTCACTGGATGAGGGAGACCTGCCAGTGGAATGGAAGAGAGCTAACATAGTACCAATTTACAAAGGAGGAGACAGAAAATCCGCTTAACTACAGACCGGTGTCCCTCACCAGCATTGTTTGCAAAATTTGTGAGAAAATTATAAGAAAAAAGTGGACACACTTCATTGAGGGACAGGGGGTGCTTAGCGAGAAACAGTTTGGATTCAGGGAAGGGAGATCTTGTGTATCTAATTTATTAAGCTTTTATAGCAGAGTTGTAGATGTTACACAGGAGAGAGAGGGATGGGTTGACTGTGTTTACCTGGACCTGAAAAAGGCCTTTGACAGGGTGCCTCACAAAAGGTTATTGTGGAAATTGCAGGTTGTTGGAGGTGTACATGGTAGGATGTTAAAATGGATGGAAAACTTTTTAATAGGAAGAGAAATGAGGACCACGATACGAGACGAATATTCACAGTGGAGGAGTGTGACGAGCGGAGTACCACAGGGATCAGTGTTGGGTCCAATAATGTTCCTACTTTATGTAAACGACATGCCAGAAAACTTGAATAGTCATATGAATATGTTCGCGGATGACGCTAAGATCATGAAGAATGTCACCTGTATAGAAAGTTGTCAGGACCTAGATGAGTTGCACAGATGGAGCCAAACCTGGAAAATGAGTTTCAATGCAGAAAAGTGTCATGTTTTGGAAGTGGGAACAAGTGAGATAAGGCCAAGCTGGGAGTACAAATTAGGAATTGAAATAATCGGCAAAACACGGCATGAGAAGGACCTTGGAGTGATAATACAAGATGATCTATCCCTGGAGAAGCATATTAACATGATCATTGGAGGAGCATATGGAATAATAACCAATATGAGAGTGGCATTTAACTATTTGGATGAAGAAATATTAAGAAAACTGATAATGACTATGATAAGACCAAGATTAGAATATGCAGCAGTGATATGGTCACCACATTTGAAAAAATATATAAACAAATTAGAGAAAGTCCAAAGGATAGCAACGAAGATGATCCCAAGATTGAAGGAGTTGACATATGAGGAAAGACTTAAGACACTACAACTGCCTACCTTGAAAGAGAGAAGGGAACGAGGCGACTTAATAACGATGTTCAAGGGAGTAAAAAGTTTGGAACGAGTAGATAGGGAAGATCTATTCGTGAGGGATAATGGAAGGACAAGAGGGCACGAGTTTAAGCTGAGGAAGGGCAGATGTCGTAAGGACACAAAGAAATTCAGCTTCCCATATAGGAGTATAGAGACTTGGAACAACTTGGAGGAGGAGGTGGTGAGAGCGAGGAACATTAACATGTTCAAATCTAGGTTGGATAAAAGTAAATATGGAAATAGGGCAACATAAGTTATGATATGTTAGTCCAAAATACTGGGAACTGGGAATATCCATTACGATACTTGTCTAAGTAAAATGGATTGATTATAAAGTAACTAAGACAGGACAACACGAACGCTGCTCAATTCCTGTAAACTACAAATAGGTAAATACATATGTATGTATGTATGTATATCCCCCCCTCAGTTACTAACCCATCTGTCCCCTACTAACTTCCTATTAGTTCCAGGGCAGTAGTTCCCTTTCCAATGTTCCCTTACCCACTCTAAACCACTGTTTGGACACTTGATCCTCAGTGTTTTGGAGGACAAGCAGCCTAGAAGGGTCACTAGACCTGTTGTTGCTTGATTTCTTTGTACTCCTTTGTACATACATACATACACACATACATTCATTTAGCAATAAAAGGGGTTAATACTATCTGAATTTGGCCCTGTCACTCTTTCAACTCTTGACAGTTTTGCCTTTTGTTTCCTTCATCCACATAGACAAAACAAAATATATAAATATAATATAACTCTTTAGCTTCCACAAGTTCACTATAAAGCCGGTATCACACGAGCACTTTTTACCTCAACATTTATCCTCAACACTGGTCTGGCAGCTTATGAGGTAAACATGTAAAATATTTTGATTACCTAAATTCATCTGTCTAGTTTCCAATACCAGTGCAAAATGTTGATCATCGAATGTTGACTATATAAGCTCTCGTGTGATACTGGCATAAGCTGAATAAAATTGTCTAATGATAGCCAGAATAACCTGTCAAACACATCACGATCCTATAAGAGTTAACTTCCTTGCAGTTGGTGTTGTAAGAAGCATTCGACGACGGAGGACACAGAGGAGGCGCCGATCGGTGGTTCAGACAGTCGACACACCACCACGTTACTGCCGTACATCAGAACACATTACTACGGCTCCGACTCCGACTCCCAGAACCAACTTATTACAGAACACCAACTGAACGGTAAGTGGGCGGAGAGAGAGAGAGTGAGACTGAGACTGACTGACTGACTGACGACTATTGCCGTACATTAGAACGCATTATTACTTGGCCGACTGCAACTCTCAGAACCAACTTATTACCGAACACCAACTGAACGGTAAGTGGAGAGGGGGAGAGAGAAAGAGAGAGAGAGACAGAACACCACCACACTATTACCGTACATCAGAACACACTACTGCGGGGCCGACTATAAAGACCGAGTGCTCCATATGAAGTGCGGTTCCAGTGTCACATCCTAATGACGGCGTTCCAGGCAGCCCTGTTCAGAGTTGCCTCACTTATCAGGTTTTGTAATTCAAGATCAGACCATAAGGGCTGATCCCATTTCTTTTTTGGTCAGCTCCCTCCACATTCACAGACTTGCATGTTTTCACCCAGCTTTGTTCATCCATCCTCTCCACATGTCTAAACCATCCAAGCCTGCTATAGGTAGTGCCAACGAACTTGACAATAATCTTGATCCCTGACCTCTCTGTAACACAAAAGAGCCTAGAACAAACTGGCTGTAAATATCCACACCTATATCCTGGTGGACTCTTCCCAAATGATAGAAACGTCAGTCCGATTGCTTTCTTTCATTTCGAGTTATAAGAATTTAAGGGGTCAAGATTATTGTCAAGTTCGCTGGCGCTACCTATATGCATCTCATCACTGATACTCTTGATACCTAACCTTCTCCTTAGCTCTTCACTAGATATCCTATCTTGCAGTTTGGCACCACACATCCATCTCACCATTCTCATCTTGTTGCGTTCCATTCTGTTGACATCATCTGCTTTGACAGGCCACGTTTCTGAAGCATATGTCATTGCGCTTCTAACACATGAAGCGTACACCTTTCCCTTCAAGGGGAGAGGGAGTCTTCTTATGGTGAGTAGTGGCAACAGTTCTCTGAACTTTCCTCAGCCGCATCTTATTCTGGCGATAGTGGCGGCCTCAGCCCCACCACCGGCAGAGATGGTATCACCCAAGTAGCAAAACATGTCCACCATCTCCAGTGACTCATTCAGATCAGATCAGATGAAGTATTAAGGGATAAGCCTTTACAACGGCACCTCTTATATACATTCTACTTTTCCTATCTTTCTGAAGAGTGTAGAGAGGGGAGAAGGGGTGTTGGAGAGAGAGGAAGCTGTTGGAGTGGCTTTGTTATGTGTGTTTAGTCTGTATACGTCGTCAGGATGTCCCTTGACTGGGTGCGAGCCAAAGTTAACACTCATTGAACACAAGGTCACCTCTACATACTATACATGCAAATTTCTCAACTTCGCATTTCTACCTGGGTAGAGGAAGGTACTCTCCAATTTTAAGGTCTCAGTTGTGGACTCCTGGGCCGCTACTACCATTCCTCCATGATGTTGACACCTCTGACACCAGGGAGTTAGCGCTGGCACCAACAGGCACACATTCTCTTTGCCACCTGTTGAACAGTTAACCCTTCCTGTACCAGCGACGTGTGGTATATTTTATTCTAGCTATACAGTATTCAGATGATTTTATGGAGTTTAGGAAGGATCTATGGTAGTTAAAAGGCTTGATTGATATAGTTTGAAGCTTATTATGGAGTTTAGGAAGGATCTATGGTAGTTAAAAGGCTTGATTGATATAGTTTGAAGCTTTATTATTGCTAGCGATCCTTCCTGAAATGAATAAAATCGATTAGTAGGAGCCAGAATAAAATAAAAAGGATGTCGCCGGTACCGTAGGGGTTAAGGGGAGGTATTTAGTGTCTTCCCTAGAACTCCATCAAGCTTAAAATTACACTCCCTAAACCCCCTTTCAAGATAAATTTGTACATTTTTCGGTAGAAAAATTTACCGGCCAAAGGCCGGTTCCTCTCAAATTACAGGCTCGCTATTGCTCGCCAGGAAAAAATTGACACCTAAATGGCACGAAAGTTCTTAAAATTGACAGAAATGGGGCGAAAGTTCTTAAAATTGACAGAAATGGGGCGAAAGTTCTTAAAATCGCCAAACTAAAGTGGGCGAGCGTCTTAAAATCTAAAAAGCAATGGGGCTAAACATGAGAGAGAAAGGGGTCCAGAAAAAAATCCCTCAAGTGGAAATCTCCCCTGAGCCTGTAATTTAGGAGAAACAGGTCTTTGGTCGCAACATATTTCTACAGAAAAATGTATAGACAATCGGAGTCATGTACTTAACCTATAACTGTCTTGATGGTGTCATGGTTTGAGAGTTTAAGATCTGTATGTGGTAACCCAGGTTCAAATCCCGGGTGGAACATATGCTTTCATCAAATTCATTGGGAGGTGTTTGGTGTTGGGAGTGGAATAAGGTATTAAGTAACATCCCGTTCTTAACATCAATCATCAATTACAAACCCCAATGTACTTCAATAAACTAAAAAAGCATATGGTCCTCCCGGGATTCCAACTCGGGACACCACACCCAGAACATAAGCACCTACACCATTACACCACCAACATAAGCACCTAAACCATTACACCACCAACACAGTTAAAGGTTGAATACACGATCATGATTAATATCCATTTTCGAATACTGGATATTAATCTAATCATGTACTCAGACCTAACTGCATTATGGAAAGCATAATGTTTTAGTGAGAGGAAAGAACAATGGATGGGGCCAAGATCACCAAGGACCGGCCTCGCTATAAATTAGATTATACTGTATTTGGCTTGAAGGGGTGTCTGTGGGACATATTTTTTTCTTAGCTTGAAATGAACCTGCTTTTCGTGCTAACCTCCCTCGTCTTTGTCAACAGAGACGCGGAACCAGGCGGAGAACGACTCAGACAGCTACCAACCCCACAACCCTCCCCACCCCCTCCACCACCACCACAACTACCACAACAACAACAACAGCAACAACGCCAACAACAACAACAACAAGCGCAGGCGACGTAAACCCATCTCCTGTCTCAACGTCAAATCTCTGACGTCCTGCAAACAGTCATGACATCTCTACTGCTGCTGCTGTCTCATGGGGTAAAGAGACACTGAAAGAGAGAGAGAGAGAGAGAGAGAGAGAGAGAGAGAGAGAGAGAGAGAGAGAGAGAGAGAGAGAGAGAGAGAGAGAGAGAGAGAGAGAGAGCCATAGAAGGGAGAGACTGTGAGACACTTTACTTGGGTCATAGAAAGAGAGAGAGAGAGAAGGAAGAGACACTTTACCGAGGTCATACAAAGAGAAAAAGTGAGTGAGAGTGAATATATGTTGAGAGATACAAGAAAGAAAGAGAGAGAGAGAGTCATAGAAGAAAGATACATTTTACCGAGGTCATAGAAAGAGAGAAAGTGAGTTAATATATGTAGAGAGATCGTAATGTAAAACTTGCAAAATAAACAAACCAAAACAGGGACGACACAAGATAAAGACAAAAGAACTTCTCAAAATCACTGTGTGGAAATAACGCTTTAACAAAATACAGTATATGCTTGAAATAAAAGAACACATAACCATATAAGAAAGAGAGAGAGAGAGAGAGATAGAAGAAAGAAAGATAGAAAGAAATGCAGAGATACTTTACCTATAGAGCTTTAAATACAGAGATATGAAGCGGTTATTTCATATTTTTTCACCAACCAACTTCACATCTAAACTCAATTAATGAATCACCAAATACATGTGGCACTCCAAGGACTCCAACCTAGGATACTCGCACCCAAATTCCGCGCACTTATGCATTACGCTATCAAGACAGTTAAAGATACTCAAACACCAACAACAACTACTACTACTACTACTACTACTACTACTACTACTACTACTACTACTACTACTACTACTACTACTACTACTACTACTACTACTACTTTTTTTTTTTTTTTTTTTTTTTAATATTCATACATTTTATTTTACAAGCATATATATATTACTACTACTATTACTACTACTACTACTACTACTACTACTACTACTACTACTACTACTACTACAGGTCTCCCTCGATTTACGATCGGGTTACGTTCCTGAAAACCCGATCATAAATAGAAAAATTGTATAGCAAACCCTAAAATTAATGGGGTAAATGGGGATGCGTTCTGGGACCAGCCAAAACCCAAACCCAAACACCTAAAACCCCTATAATAATATCATAAATTGTGGCATCGGATAGTGAGGGAGACCTGTATTATATTCTAACTGTCGAGCCGTGGTATAGTCAGTAGAGCGTCAGCTGCTGATCAAAGGGTCGGTGGATTGAGCCCGCACTGTCAACATTTTATTGGTGTCAAGCCCGGCAACTTAAGCTAACGATTTGTGACAAATGCCCAAAATTCATGGCCACCCCTTCTCGGGAATTGACAACTTGCTAGTTTCAGACTATAAGGAAGTTGGAAACATAAAAATCTATATTAAATAGAAATTCAATAATAATGTAGGTTTCTGATGGATAGAAATGATGTTGAATTTTATTTTATGTATTTATAAATGTACTACAACCATACTTTAGCTGACAATTCTGTTAAATATTGATGTCTACGGTTCCAACTTCCTTATAGCCCGAAACTAGCAGGTAGTCAATTACGGCGTCCGGTAAAAACCCAAATACAGTATATATACTGTATATATACTGTATATATACTGTATATATACTGTATATATACTGTATATATTATTCCAACTGCAGAAAGGCAACCACGTCTGAGCCGTTACAATGTATGTAATGGAAACCCTTTCTGTACAGTCAAGGTTAATAAGTGTTGTCAGATATTTCACAAAGTTTCGGACACTGACTAATACTCTGAGGGATAAGCACTTTTTCCAGTAACTATAAAGATACCAATAACACTTTTTGAGCGAAAACAACTGGAATCTATGACTACATTTAATACCCCCGATTGTACCAGCGGCGTCTTTTTAATTTTATTCTTGTTCCATTCAGACGAGTTTGTGCGGTTTAAGAAGGATCTGTGGTAGTAAAAAGGGTTGTTGTTGTTGTTGTTCCCCAAGCTGCCTGGCCGAACAGCCCCAAGGCCCCGAGCAATTCCAAGGCCATCACCGAGTGCCCCCACAGAACCCTCCCCGCCGACCACAATAAAGCCTGGGTGACCGAAGCCACTCCATGGCGGGGGGCTGAGGAGGGTGCGGAAACGCCCGGGAAACCAAAGCCCCACCCAGGGCCCTGTGCCCCTCAGCAATTATGAAGAGAAAGTTGAGGGGCAAGGGGAAAATGTGACGCTTTGGCTTCCAATCTTGGTAGATTGGGAGGTCAATCCACGGAAGAGACGCCGTCACTTGAGATCTAGAAAATATACAAGTTAAAGGAAAAGTCAGAGTAAGCTATGGGTATGGCAGAGATTGCTCAGCTCTCACTCTGATAGACCAGCCCATCACCACATGACTAGAACCCAATCCTCTCAGCATCACCTAGGAAAGGCCCTAGAAAGCCGCCTTTGGCGGGTGGATAGCTCCCCTATTTCAACCCCTTTCGGGGTTGGGCACCCGCCCAGTAAAATGGGTTAAGTGAGATAGTTCGAAGCCTGTTAATTGCTGGAGGCCCTTTTTAAACTGAATAAAATTGTCTAATAGTAGCCAGAGTAAAGTAAAAAAGACGTCACCGGTACAGAAGGGGTTAAACAGTATCTATAAATCTATTTTGTTTAACCCTCTCGCTATCCTGTGGACTCTGGGGTTGCTGTTTGGCATTCAGAAATAAAGTGCCTGGCCGAACAGCACCGACAGAAATGGAGTTCTCTCAATCTCATAACTACCTCTCCAAAATAAGTTTTCTGCCCACAGCTAACTCAAAGACAACTGCAGAGGTTGAAGTAAATAAACTAAAGGTTTCTAATCACCCCTGATGGTAACAAAGGCTTGTAACTATCCCAGAAAGGGTGCAAATCGTGTCCTGTGCGTGACGAGGAATTGACTAGTCGCCATCTTATTAAACCTTTCAAGCTCCAATACGCGTTTCTATTTTGTTTTCTGGTAACTATTAGACGATTTTATTCAGATTAAGAAGGGTATATGGAAGTCAGAGGGTTGATTGAAAGAGTCTTTACCCTTTTAATACCCACAGATCCTTCCTAAGCTGCATAAAATCATCTAAAGATAGCCAAAATAAACTGCTAAAACGCGTCAGAGCTTCAAGGGGTTAATATCTCGGCTATTAAAACGTTTTTATAGAGAATGGATGATCATAGCTGTGTGAAGAAATGGATGATCATAGCTGTGTGAAGAAATGGATGATCATAGCTGTGTGAAGAAATGCCGGACTGTGAACGTGGTGGTAGCTGCGTTTAGGGATGGACCTAGAAAGATGTGGGATCAGATGTACTCTGGTCCGATCTCAAAATAAAGAACTTGACAACAAAGGCAGCCCATGACAGGGTTGACTGGAATGCCGCCATTTAGGACGTGAGACTGTAACAACATTGTCTTTAACCCTTTGAGTACCAGCGACGTGTGTTATATTGTATTCTAGCTAGATTTAGACGATATTATGCAGCTTAGAAAGGATCTGTGGTAGTTAACCCGGCCAGCTCCAGCGACGCGTCTGACGAGTCACCTATGTATGTAACGCTAAACCCCAGCGACTCGTCTGACGAGTCACCCTTTTAGCTCAGTCGTCAGGCTCAGAGTGGCTCTACCTAGAGGGCTCAGAGTGGCTCTACCTAGAGGGCTCAGATTTGTATGGGAACTGTGTAAGTATCCCACGCACCCTGCCGATGGTTGAAAACTCAAAGTCCAACCGCGTGAGCGTGCAAAAACATGTTTTTTGGGGGAAATTGCCTTCAATTTTTTACTCTTGTAAAATCCGTTTTCAGGGGCTCTGTAGGACCATTTTTTGAGCTTTTTGATCGGTTTTTCGTGGTTTTTCCTTCATTCCTAACCCATTCGCTATTGTTTCTGGAAAAAAATACTTTTTTCAAAACCGGCCGGGTTCTGGTGGTACATTTATTAATAACTAGCCGGGGCTTGACGGGTTAAAAGGGTTGGTTGAGATCGTTTGAAGCCTTATTATTACTGGAGGTCCTTCCTAAGCTGAATAAAATTGGATAATAGTTGCCAGAGTATGATGAAAGGGACGTCCCTGGTACTCAACGGGTTAAACTTGTATGTATGTATGTATGTAGGCCTATGTATGTATGTATGTATGTACTGTATAGCCAAATGTGGTGTTTATTATGAGTACTTGACAATAATATGCCGCAGAGACAAGCCAGTTTCATATACCTCCATTAAGGGGGGGTCACCGGCTTTTTTTATCTTTTTCTCCTTTTCTCTCTTTCCCTGGCTTGTATCCATTCGTATCCAGGCTGAATGGGGCCGAATGGATACAAGCCAAAGAGAAGGGGGTCCAGAAAAACGGTCTGCCTCCCCTTAATTGTCGGTAAATCAGCCGCTAATGCAGTTGTTGTTGTTCCCCAAGCTATCTGACCAAACAGCCCCAAGGTCCCGAGCAAGGCCAAGGCCATAACCGAGCGCCCCCACAGAACCCTCCCTGCTTTACCACTAAAGCCGGTATCACACGAGCGTTTTTTTCACTCAATATTTATCCTCAACACTGGTCTGGCAGCTTATGAGGTCAACGTTTAATATTTTTCTGTTACCTAAATTCATCTATCATCAGTCTAGTTTTCGATACTGGTGCAAAATACTCCAGAAATGTTGCCAGGAAAATGTTGATCATCGAATGTTGACTATAAAAGCTCTCGCGTGATACTGGCATAAGAATGCCCAGGTGACCGAAGCCGCTCCCAGGCAAGGGGCCGAGGAGGGTGCGGAAACGCCCGGGACACCGAAGCAACCCCCCCCCCCCCCCCAAGGAAAGGGAAAATTGAGGGACAAAGAGAAAATGTGACGTTTTGGCTTCAGGTGAAAAGAAAACGGACTCTACATATAAAACATTAAACCAGGGAAAACAAGTACAGATATAACTTCATGTATAAAAACCAAACAAAAAAAAATAAAAAAATAAAAAAATAAATAAAAAAATATATATAGAGAAAGAGAGAGAGAGAGAGTGTGTGTGTGGTGCCTAAGTTAAGGGGGGTGACCTGCTTTTTGTTATTTCTGTCCTTTTCTCGCTTTCTCTGGCTTGTATCCATTCGGCCCCATTCAGCCAACTATTTTAAGGCGTTTATCCCCATCTAGGTGTCGATTTCTTCCTGGCGAGCGATAGCGAGCCAGCATTATATGAAGAAATCCGGCTTCACCGGGGGAAATTTTTCTATCGAAAAATTTACAAATTTAGCCTGCTGTCAAACAAAAATAAAAAAATTTACGCCTGGATGGGGATAAACATCTTAAAACAGTAGGCTGAATGGGGCCAAATGGATACAAGCCAGAGAAAGACAGAAAAGGCCAGAAATAACCCAAAACAGGTGACCCCTCCTTAACGGTTTACTCAGCATTTATTAAGTTATGTAAGAGTATCGTCAAATGGTTTTTTGTATATTTTATTTGTTTTCCTCTTTGCTATATTATTGTATATGTTAAACAAACCCAGTCGTTTGTTACTGGACATAAAAATATAAATATGTGAGAGATTTGTATTATTTAACTCCTTTTTTTTCTTTGAACTTTGAATGTGTTTCTGTTCGGGCTCTGTCTTGAGTCGGTTACCCCCAGCTGTGGGGTATGGCCTGAGTATATACAGTACTGTACATACATACATACATGTGTTACATTTGGAATCCCATAACGCCATCAGACTGTACACTAGGACCATACGGCTGAGAGAGTGTGGATAGCAGAGAAGGGGTGTTGTAGATAGAGGACGCTGTTGGAATGGCTTTGGTAACGTTCGATCGCGGCGCCGTACGGTAAAGACGTGTTTAGTCTATGATCCTGGTGTTGTTGATCGTCCCATTCACGGCCCTCGGGCTGTTCAATCTGTACTTTGACATTCTGTGGGCTAACACTTATAGGAATTAGGCTACAGGGGGAGTTGGGCTAGGACAGGTAGCCGACAATATGGAGGACCAGTTGAGTGCCGCCATGGAAGATAGTCCCTCATTGGCCCTGAAACGTAGCCTTGAGCATGGGACTGAGAGTGATGCCGATAATGACGGGGGAAGTGCCGGGAATGCGCTGAAAATATCGCGGCATGAAGTAGTGAGTGATGTGAATGTGGTCCCTGAAACGGTGGGTGGTGGTGGTGCCAGTGGTGGCCTTAAGGAGAATGGGCTGGTTAGGCCTAGGCCTACCCCAGTGTCAGAAAAGATCACATATATCATCACCACTGTGCCCAGATCTCGGGTGTTTGGCAACTCTGCGAAGGTCACAGTGGCTGTGAATGGGTCTCCATTCGAGGACTTTGTCAAACCGGAGGATATTTGTGTGTTGGGTAAGGGTGAGGTGTTAAGTGTCCATCTGGCCATAGACCTAATTGGGGACTCGGTGGCGCCACTTGACACCATTACCGAGTTTGGGGAGTGGACGGTAACATGCAGGGCGTCTATCTCCCCAGAAGACGACAGGTACTCATGGGGCAAGATTGGCCCGGCTCACCCGGATATATCGGACAAGGCCGTCTTGGAGTCGCTACAAGTGATGTCGGGTGCTGGGGGCACCACAGTCCTGGAGGAGGTCACGTGCCTGTCGAAGCGTGGACCCGCTGCCGGTGGGGAGGGGGATGCGTCCCAGTCCCAGGTCGATGCCTGGGTAGTCAGGCTACGGTTCAGGGGCCCATTACCTGCCAGGGTGGCCTTGGGACGTGTTAGCTACCAGGTGACGAGTTACTCATTCCGCATGCTGAGGTGCTACAACTGCCACTTTTTTGGCCATGGTACGGTGTCCTGCAGGAATAAGGTACGGTGCCGTAATTGCAGTGGCTTTCATGACATGCAAAGGGGAGATCAGGCCTGCAACAATGCACCCAGCTGCTATTTTTGTGGGGGGGCACACAGGGTGACGTCCCGCTCGTGCCCGTTGTTTACACGTGCGATTGACCATCATGAGGACTATAAGGCCGGGGAGATGGGCGTGGCTGCCCTCAATGGCCTCCTCAGAGGCCTCAATCCTACCCGACGACGAACTGCCCCGTCGGCTCAGGTTACTCCTCTGCCCACCGAAACTGCGATGGGTCCTCCACCTCCTCGCCGGGCTCCTCGGTCTGCCAGTGGTGCCTCTTCATACGCAGCGGTAGTGGCCACCAACAGGTATGCAGCACTTAGGGATATGATGGTTGACCGGGATGTCGAATCTGCAGAGGACGAGGTGGATTCGGGGGATGTTCGGCGGGAGGAGAGTGTTTCGGTCCGGCCCACTTCCAGTGCAGGAGTGGTTATCCATCACCTGGCGACCTCCAGGTCGCAGCGGCCGCGTCGTCGTGCGGACCGACTCCGACGCAGCGTTCCCTCACAGGATGCACCGCCCCCCCCCCCAGCCTGCCATCCAGAACCGGTTTCGGTGCCTACATCTCGCCCTGGTTTTCGTCAGGTGCACCCCCCGGTTACTGCCCGCCCTGCGGCAGTAGTTACAGACTCCCGGGAGCGCCCCTCCTCTGGATCTGGTCCCGGGTCATCAGGAAGTGGTGACACATATGGACAGTTGTTTGCGGATTTCTGGGAGTACTTCATGAAGGACCTGACGATGAGGGAGATATGCATTGCCCTGATGCCCAGACTGCTTGCCCTGCTGATGGGTCAATAGTACCGCCACGATCACCAGTAAAGTTAGTCTTATGGAACGCCCGTTCTCTACACAGGAAGACGCAGGATCTCAAACAATTAGTTGGAAGGGAGGCCCCAATAGTGGTGGGGGTCTGTGAGACGTGGCTGTCTCCTTTTCTGATGCTCCGGATTCCCGGTTTCATAGTTCACCGGAAGGACAGGGATACCCGGGGAGGTGGCCTGGCGTTAGCGTTGCGTGAGTCGGTACCCAGTAAACTGCTCCACCTCCAGAGTTTTGATGGGGGAGTGATGGAAGTCCTGGCGGTGAGTGTGGCTTTGAGGACGGGTTGGGCACCAATCCTCCTCTGTTATAACCCGTGCCGAACTGTGTCCGGCGATGAATTCCTGCATTATTTCGGCCAGATACCATCTCCCAGTCTGGTGATGGGGGATTTTAATGCCAGGCATTGCCATTGGGATCCGGGTGTCCGCCGGACATCCTGCAATCAGTCGGGGACGTCACTGTTAGACGTACTACTGGACAGCCCCACTCTCCATCTCCTCACCCCTCCCGGCCTCCCTACACGCATCGACCCCCATACAGCGAGGTCTTCCACCCTGGATCTCTGTTTTGGGGATGGCCTCTTTCTGGGGGCGGAGGTTTCCACGGGTCCCTACATGGGTAGTGACCATCTCCCCATCTTCATAGAGGTGCCAAACTTCCCGTCCCCGGCGACTCGGCACGCTCGCCCCAGATGGGCGTTCCATGAGGAGGGCTGGGCTCCGTATCAAACGGCAGTCCGGTCTCTCCTTACCCCGACTGTGGATTCTCGGAGAGTAGGGGCGGCTGGAATATCAGTGGCTCTAGTGGCGGCGGCCAAAGGGGTTTTCCGGAAGTTGGGAGGTCCTCCAACTTCAAGGCCGGCAGTCCCTTGGTGGAACAGTGACTGTACTGAGGCGGTCCGGGCTCGTCATCGCTCCTGGAACCATTGGCGACGGCATCCCTGTGCTGCTACGAAGAAGGAGGCGCGCCGCATTGAAGCGCGATGTGCCAGGATCGTCTTGTCGGCCAAGAGGAAGTCGTGGACCGCCTTCTGTCCCACGCTACGCTTCGACAAGTCCTGCAAGAGGGCTTGGACGTTTGTCAGGAGGATGAAATTTGCATAAACATAACCAGTCATGGAAAATGTAGATTTGGTGAAACCTGCAAATACCACCACCCATCCCTTTGCAAGACATCACTTGAGAACAAGACCTGCTACAATATGAAATGCCCAGCTTTTCATATTAAAGGGACTTGGAGATATGCTAGACCTAACACGAATGGTAGCCCAAAAAACTCTCTAGCTATGCAAGGACGAGACAGAGGAAAAAGGCAAGGAGGGAAAGGGCAGACGAAGATGAAGAGACTGAGGGAGATGGAGGAGCACATAGAACACCTCGAGCACCTCCTGGCTTCCCAAGAGTGGCAAATACATCCCGAAGACTATTAGGTACACATAGTACTCCAAACAATCTCTCCCAAATCTTGTTTGCAAATATCCAAGGCCTAAAAAATAGAACCACGAACAAAGTACCATTTATTAGGGGCCTGCTAGAAGAAGGAAACGCTATATTTGCGGCTCTCACAGAAACTCACATTAAAGATCAGGAAGATAGTGAGGTATGGATTCCTGGTTACAACCTACATAGGGCGGACAGAACGCATAGATCACATGGAGGTGTAGCCTTGTACATCCATGACTCACTGATATGTACTGAATTCCTAAATAACAGTAATGAAGTGGTGGAAATACTTGGAGTTAAAATAGAATCCCTAAATTTAGCAGTTATTGTTACATACAGGCCTCCAGACGCATCCCGAGAAGAATTCAAAACCCAGCTCAACAAAATAAAATCAGAAGTGGAAACCCTGGGGAACCCAACACCAAATATTATATGGCTAGGAGACTTTAACCTACCAAACATTAAATGGAGACAACTAGAAAACCAGTTAGTGGAAAACAACACCGGAGAAGCAAATACGAGAGAGCTTTTCGAACTTTACGATTTTTTTAGTCTTACCCAACATATTGCTGAACCCACACGGGAAAACAATATCTTAGACCTGGTTTTCACTAACAACGACTCTCTAGTACACAGCATTAACATATCGGACACAACATACTCAGATCATAAATTAATTGAGATCAAAACAACCTTAGAAAGTGTACAGACAACCTCAGAATCGAGAACAAAAACCGGCCCCTTCAGTAAATTTAACTTCAATAACAAAAACATTAGGTGGGAAGAGGTAAATCAAGAAATGGAGGAAATAGACTGGGAAGATTTAATGAATAACCTGACACCAGCAGAATGTCTAGTCTTAATAACAGAAACCATGACCCAAATCTGTAGCCACCATATACCTGCAAGACAAACAAAACGAAGAAGCAAACAAGATCGGGAAAGGAGGAGGCTGTACAGAAGAAGAAAATTACTCGCACAAAGACGCACACATCAAAATCTACAGGATAGGCAAAAGGCCGAAATAGATAGAGAAATTGTGGAAATTGAACAAAGGCTAAGAATATCATATGAACTACAACATATGGAAGAGGAGAGGAAAGCTATTGCAGGTATAAAGGAAAATTCCAAATACTTCTTTTCATACGCCAAACAAAAGGCCAAAACAACATCAAACATCGGCCCACTGAGCAAAGGGGACGGCTCTTTCACAGGGGACAAAAAGGAAATGAGCGAACTCTTAAGCAGGCAGTATGAAATGGCATTCAGTATGCCTGATGAAACAAAAGTCATCAGAGACCAAAATATATTTTTCATGGAAACCTCCCCCACGGAAACCCCTCAGATGCTGGATATTGATTTCGGTCCAAAAGACATAGAAGAGGCCATTTCCAACATGCCATCCCACTCGGCACCAGGCCCGGACTCATGGAATTCGATCCTAATGAAGAAATGTAAGGAAAACCTCTCAAAACCCCTGGCTATAATGTGGAGAAGGAGTCTAGACACTGGTGACATACCAGATAGCTTGAAAAACGCAATAATTGCCCCACTGCATAAAGGAGGGAGTAAAGCACTACCAAAAAACTACCGCCCGGTAGCTCTAACCTCTCACATCATTAAAGTTTTCGAACGAGTCCTGCGAAGAAAAATTTCAACATTCATGGAGACAAATGAACTACACAACACCGGTCAACATGGGTTCAGAGCGGAAAGATCATGTCTCTCACAACTTTTGGAACACTATGACAAAATTCTTAAAGCGCTAGAAGAAAAGAAAAACGTGGATGTCATTTACACCGATTTTGCTAAGGCATTTGATAAATGTGACCATGGTATAATAGCCCACAAACTGAAAGCAAAAGGTATAACTGGGAAAATCGGACGGTGGATATACAATTTCCTCGTAAACCGAAAACAATCAGTAGCAGTAAACCAAGTCATATCTGAGCCTTCGGATGTCAAAAGCTCAGTGCCCCAAGGAACAGTGCTAGCGCCCCTTCTGTTCCTCATACTAATTTGCGACATAGATACCAACACCAGACACAGTACGGTGTCGTCTTTTGCTGATGACACAAAATTAAGCAAGATAGTAAACACACAAGAAGACACGGGCCGACTGCAGGAAGACATGAATGTAGTGTTCCAGTGGACCAGGGAAAACAACATGCAATTCAATGAGGAAAAATTCCAATTAATTGGGTACGGAGATAATAATGGTGTTAAAGAAATTACAAATTACTTAACAGAATCTAACCACATAATAGAACGGAAAGACAGTGTGAAAGACCTTGGGGTATTAATGTCTGAAAATATGGGTTTCAAAGTACATAACCAGGTCAAAGTGGCGGCTGCGAAACGTCTAACGGGTTGGATTCTGCGTACTTTTAAAACACGCGGTGAAGTACCTATGATAACGCTCTTCAAATCTCTAGTGCTACCGCGGCTTGAATACTGTAGCGTATTAACATCCCCATACAAAGCAGGTGAAATAAATGACGTAGAGAGTGTACAAAGAAATTTCACTTCGCATATAAGTTCGATAAAACATCTACACTATTGGGAGCGTTTAAGAGCACTGAATCTGTACTCACTGGAACGTAGAAGAGAACGTTACCTAATAATATACACGTGGAAAATCGCAGAGGGTTTAGTACCAAACCTACATACTCCGATAGTCATGAAATTCAGTGATAGGAGAAGCTGGGAATGCGAAATCCCCCGGATGAATAACAGGGGTGCTATGGGCTCTCTGCGAGAGGGCTGGTTATCACACAGAGGCCCACGTCTCTTCAACAAACTCCCACGGCGAGTAAGAGACATGAGGGACATCTCGTTAGACAACTTCAAGAGAGCCCTAGATGTCGAACTGCAAAAAGTGCCAGACGAGCTCATCCTCGCAAGGGAGCGAGCTGTCGCTTCAAACAGTCTACTGCACCAAATCACCACCCATAACGAGGGGCGTCGCGCTCCTTGGTGCCGCTAGAAGAGCGGCGAACACATCTAAAGGTCTAAAGGTAAGGAATGGTCAGCGAGTGGACCCCTCGTTCCCTCTCAATATTGCAGGCTCCTTGGTCAGTGATCCCCAGGAACAGGCAGAACATTTGGCTGGCCATTTCCAGGGAGTGTTTGGGGAACCAGCCCCCCTCCCAGATGCCGACATATGGGACTCGGATAGCTTGTCTCGGTTGGGATCCCCCTCCCCAGCAGGTCTGGCCGGGCCGCTGACCTCCTATGAACTCCACAGTACGATACGCTCGCTTCCCAGAGGAAAGGCGATGGGCTACGATGACATTGCGTATGAGATGATGGTCCATTTACCGCAGTCAGCCCTGGATTCACTATTGGCCATCTACAACAGCGCCTGGTGTGCCGGGGTCTATCCTGCTGCATGGAAGCATGCTCTATTGCTGCCGTTCCCGAAGCCGGGGAAAGACCCCACGCTCCCCTCTTCTCGGAGAGGAATCTGCCTACTCTCAGTGGTGGGTAAGGTCATGGAGAGGATGGTGACCTCCTGACTCATGTGGTGCTGGAATCGAGGGCTCTACTACCTGCGGACATGTACGGATTCCGTCCCGGCTGGGGTACGATAGATGTGCTGCTGCGATTGGAGTACCTGATCCAGGATGCTTATCGGGGCAAGCGGGTCCTGCTGGCCGCCTTCATTTACATCGCTGGCGCTTTTGATTCTGCATCCCATACCGGTATTCTCTATAAGCTGGGGAAGATGGGGATGGGTGGTACAGTCCTGTCATGGTTCCGCAGCTTTCTCCAGGACAGGACTATCAGCGTATCAATCGGAACATCGGAGTCTAGACCCTTCCGTGTCCGCCGGGGGGTCATCCAGGGTTCGAGCCTCAGCCCTTCCCTGTTTAATGCCCTGTTGTCTGATATGCCCCGCTCCCGGTCTGCTAGCACGCTGGCCTACGCAGATGATATCACGATCGTGAGCTCCGCCGATTCCGTACAGGAGGCGCAAGAATCCCTACAGGCGGCGGTTGAGGAGTTTTACGAATTGGCATCGGTGTGGGGTCTGCGGCTGAACACCCAGAAGAGTGCCTTGATGTGCTTCACTCTGAAGACCAAGCTCCCGGGAATACCACGTGTGGTGATGGGGGGCGAATCGCTCCTATATCGGAACCGTCATACATTCTTGGGCCTACGCTTGGATGGGCCTATCCTGACGTGGCGGGCCCATATCGACTATCTGAGGTCAGCGTGTGTGAAACGTCTAGGCCTCATGAAGTGTATAGCCGGTTCTAAGTGGGGGGCAGCGAGGGACGACCTCCTCCGGTTCTACATGGCTTTCATACAGGGCAAGTTAATAATAATAATAATAATAATAGTTCTTAAAGCTAGCGCATGCTAAGCTAGCTAAGGATAGCTCAATAAGGCCGATTAGGCGTATTTCCATTGGGGTCCTGTACTACTACCCCATCCCTTTGCTCATGAGGGATGGTAACGACTCAGTGCTTGTGAAAAATCTTTAATGCGCCGAGCGTGGGCGCGAACCCGGGCCTTCTGGGTGGAAGTCCGAGACGCTAGTCACTACACCAAGTGAGCCGCTTGGCGTATCGAAGTGCAGTGTATGGGTCTGCATCGGCCTCTGTCCTGCGGAAACTGGACCCCATCCTCAACGCGGCCATGCGGATCGCCCTGGGTTCTTTCTGCTCTTCGCCAACAACATCCCTCATGGCGGAAACTGGGCTGTTGCCGCTATCCTGGGTCAGGGTAATGGCAGACTGTATGTGGGCGCGACGGGTGACGGCCTTCCCCAGTACACATCCACTGGCGGCGTCACATGCCTCCTCTGGGGTATCGGTGGTGGCCCCGTCGTGGCCCTTGAAGAGCCGTAGACCCTTCCTCGTGAGAAGCCTCCTTCACTATCGCAATCTGGGGGTAGGACCACCGTCTCCCTCGCCTGTCCCGTCAGTGTCGCCAGTCCCGCCCTGGAGGGATATCTCCTCTGTGGTCAGGACCACATTCCACAGGGGTTTCAAGAAGAATACGGATGCGGGGCACGCCAGGGTTTACTTTGCGGAGCTGACGGCAACCCGTTATGTGGGGTCCTTCAGTATCATCACGGACGGTTCAGTACTACCACCATCCTCGGCCACAGCAGCGGTCTACTATGAGGACCTTTCCCTCTGTCAGACGTGGCGACTCGCCGGTCACCCGGTCATAACGGTGGAGCTCTACGCCATCCATCGGGCACTGATCTTCGTACGGGCCAATCTCCAGCCGCAAAGGGTGGTCATCTACACGGATTCCCTCTCATCCCTCCATCTCCTCCGGTCGGGCACCCCGTCGTCCAATATAGTGTTGGTCTATAATATTTTGGGTCTTCTACTACGATGTCAGGCCCCCCCTTGGTTGGTTGTGCTCCAGTGGGTTCAGTCACATAACGGTATCCGAGGCAACGAGGTGGCTGACAGGGCGGCGGCAATGGCACACTCTTCAGTGCCCTTGGAGCATCTGGACTGGGATCAGCATACCCATGACGCCGTCGTCAGGAGGGCATGTCGAAGCCAGTGGGATCGGGAGCTGAGTCCCCTGCTGCGATTCACTACACTGGGCAGATACCGGGACACCTCGTGCCTGCAGTCTTGGAGTCGCCACCCCCTCCGCAGACTGGACATGGCTCTAGCGAGGCTGTGTGAAATGCTGGGTGTGAAGGGAATTCATGGTCTCCTGAAAACTCCCCAGGCCCACGGGTCAACCTTTCCTGGTGCCTGGCGCGGGGCTCGAACCTCTGAAGGGAGTTTAACCCTCCTAAAAACCCACAGGTTTTGAGATGCCTTGGGTGGGGTTCGAACCCTGGTTAGTGACCATGGCCCCTAGGTCAACCAGGCCCGCGCGCTAACCCACTGTACTACCACGGACGTACAAAAGTATAGTAACCTTAGTCCGATTTGTCAGAACCAGGTGATAGTCTTGTGGTGTTTCACGTGATGAGTTTATTGGACTTCCATCAACGACTATTTTACACTATACCTGATGTCAACTCGGGTAGTACATTATTGGGGTTGCGGGATATTTTCGAGGGCATTACATTATATCCTTCTTTAAGTTTCCAATTACCCCCATGCGCACTTCAGAGGTTTAAGGTCATAAGGTATCGTAGCTGTATCACCTCAGCAATCTCAATATTGTTAGGGTCCGCGTGATGGGTGCTCTATGTAGCTACCAGATCACGTTCCGTGACTGCCACCAATGAAATGCTGGGTGTGAAGGAAATTCATGGTCTCCTGAAAACTCCCCAGGCCCACGGGTCAACCTTTCCTCATGTCTGGCGCAGGGCTCGAACCTCTGAAGGGAGTTTAACCCTCCTAAAAACCCACAGGTTTTGAGATGCCTTGGCTGGGGTTCGAACCCTGGTTAGTGACCATGGCCCCTAGGTCAACCAGGCCCGCGCGCTAACCCACTGTACTACCACGGACGTACAAAAGTATAGTAACCTTAGTCCGATTTGTCAGAACCAGGTGATAGTCTCGTGGTGTTTCACGTGACGAGTTTATTGGACTTCCCATCAATGACTATTTTACACTATACCTGACGTCAACTCGGGTAGTACATTATTGGCGTTGCGGGATATTTTCGAGGGCATAATAATAATAATATTTATTCAGTTAGCAATTTACAGAGTTGGTACCATATAGTATGTTACAAATATGACATGTACCAGCCTTGCATAATTCCAACTAAGGATAGCCCAATAAGGCCGTAAAGCGTATTTCCATTGGGGTCCTTGTGGGATTAGGTTAGCTGGCGAAAAAGGGGAGGATAAAGAAATAGATACTTTAGAGAAAGTATTTCTAGGGGGTTATTTTAAGATACCTTACATCCTATAGTAAATATCAGTAATCCGTAATCAGTAATCATTTCAGTTTGGTTTGTCTATCTCTTATGTCGCATTTAGTAGTAGACATAAGCTTGGTGCTCCCTTCTCGCAGCTGTCCGGTTCAGGTGTTCCTTCAGGCTACGTCTGAAGGAATACAGTGTTCTCTTTTCACGGACTGACTGGGGTAGGTCGTTCCAGTCTTTGATGGCGGTGAAGAAGAATGTTTGCTTACCCTGTCCTTGGATTCTCGGGACCTTAAAATTAAACATCCTGTTTCTTGTATTATGTCCACTCCTCTCATTTGCTTTAACAAAATCATTCTTTAGATACTCTGGAGCTCTGTCATAGAAAGTTTTGAAGGCATTAGTGAGCCTGATTTGTTTGGCCCTGTCAGAGACATTGAGCATACCTAGTGACTGAAGTTGTTCCTGGCCAACATGTGATCTGGGTCCTAGGTTCAGCATGAACCTAACCATTTTATTTTGAGTGACCTGAAGTTTGTGCTGTGCTGATTTAGATGATGCAGAGTACCAGGATGACACAGAATAGTCAAAATGACATTGAACAAGCGCTTGGCAGAGG
Source organism: Paralithodes platypus (assembly GCA_032716605.1). NCBI lineage: Eukaryota > Metazoa > Arthropoda > Malacostraca > Decapoda > Lithodidae > Paralithodes > Paralithodes platypus. The sequence continues at coordinate 33,073,601 of CM064481.1, forward strand.
GTCTTTTTGGTCGCCGCGGGCAAGCATCCCACCTGTCTATACAGGTATTTTATACGTGCTCTACACTTACTCAGGATAGATTCCAAAATTGTTTCACCTGACAAACTCGCGTCCAGTTTTAGTCCGAGATATTTAACTTGTGACACTGTTGTTATAGGAATATCATTACAGTTGACCGAGAAGCCCACAATGTCTTTCAGTTTGCGTTTTGTTCCACATAAGATGGCTTCCATCTTGCCCAGGTGAAGAGATAGTCTATTGTCCACTAGCCATTCACTACATGATTCTAGTTCTTTGGAAAGTGAAGCGGCAATACTTATTGGGTCTTTTCCTGAAACCAGAAGCACGCTGTCGTCTGCATACAGTAATAATTTACATGAGACGCTCAGTTCCATGTCGTTCACATAACAGAGAAAGAGTAAGGGACCAAGAATGCTTCCCTGCGGGACCCCACAGTTAATTGGCATAGGATCAGATATATTATCATCAATTTTGACTCTTTGGGTTCTACCACTAAGATAAGATTTAAACCAGTTCACAGACCCTATGCCCATTGCTTGTAGTTTATTACATAGGATATCATGGTCTACTGTGTCAAACGCTTTTTGTAGATCAAGAAGAACCATACCGGTGTAGTTACCTTTAGACATTTCTTTACGAATGTGATCCGTTAAGTGGATGAGACAGGAGTCTGTCGAGTACATACATCTGAAACCTGATTGAAACTTATAGAATAGATAATTTTGTTTGAGGTAGTGTTCAATTTGGGTGTATACCGCTCTTTCAAGGATTTTAGATACAATACATAATATGCTAACTGGTCTGTAGTTACCAACTTCTAGTTTATTTCCTTTCTTGAATAGAGGGGTTACAAATAGCTTCCTTCAGTTCAGCAGGTACAGTGTTGGTGTTAATTGACAAGTTGATGATGTGGGTTAGGGGGCCTGCTATACCAATGGCTCCATCTCGTAGAAATTTGGCAGGAATTTTGTCTGGTCCTGTGCTTTTATGTACATTTAGGTTAGACAGCTCGTCAAAAGTGTATTTTGGTTTAACATTTTGCAATCCAAATGTGTTCGGGTGTATGTCTTTATCTCTGTAGAAATTTCGAAAGGTGGCCGTTGTTGTCGTGTATTTATTGAGAGGTTGAGGTAGGTTCTGTGCAAGTGTGTTTGCTATGGAGGTGAAGAAGGAGTTGAAGTAGGTTGAAATTTGTCGTTTATCGTGGCAAACCTGATAATTAATGGTGAGAGCAATATTAGTGTTAGACGAATCCCTTGTCTTGTTGCTGTAGCCTGTTGTTTTTAGGTGCCTCCATAGTTTCTTTGGGTTATTCTGATATTCCTCTGCCTTATTGTGAAAATAATTAGTTTTCGCTGATTTTATTTTCCTACTTAGTTTATTCCTTGCCCTGTTTAACTCATGTTTCAGACCTTGATCCTGTCTATGTTTCGCTAGCCTTTTTAACAGTTGTCTCTGTGTTCCAGATGGTGTAGTATGTCATTGTTGATCCATGGGTCTGACCTTGCTTTAATTCGTATGTCTTTCAGAGGAGCTATTTCGTCTAGAATGTTTGTGATGATGGTTCTGAAGCCAACCCATGCGCCATTAACGTTTGTACTTCCAAACACTGGAGACCAGTCTGTATTCCATAAAATGTCCAGAAATGTTTCTTTATTGTAGTTTCTGAGTTACCTTCTTTTGATAACCTTGTGATTCTCTAGGGTAATTTTTGTGGTTTTTCGTGTGCAATATGTGACGAAGTGATCACTTATCCCAGTCTGTATAACCCCTGATTGGGATATTTTGTCCTCTCTGTTACAGTTTATGTGGTCTATTATTGTGGCAGTGTTCTCAGAGATACACTGTGCATCGGCCACTCGGCACTGTCCCATCATCTCCATCGCCTGCGTATGGTTGCCAGCCCATCCTGCCGTTGGTGTAACCTCCATGAGACCCCAGAGCATCTAGTGGAAGAGTGCCCCAGGTTCTACAGCTATCGGGTAACGTTGTGTGAACGGGTCCGGAGGCTGGATGCAGGTGGGGTTGGATTGAGATTGCTCCTGGGTGGTACGGATATCGATGAGGTCAGGAAGCTTGAGCTCTCAAGATGTTTATGCACATATCTCCTGGCCACGGGAATTGTTCATATCCTGTAGTATGAGAACCCACTGACGACTCATCTTACAGGGCCAAGCGAGTGTCTACCACCCGAGCACCCTTCCAACCCCACAAGAACAAGAACAAGATGGCTTTGGTATGCGTGTTAATAGCCTGTTTACATGAGGGAGACAAAAGGCAAAGCTACCTGTAACAAGTGTCTCCCCCAAAGTTGAAAGAGTGATAGGGAGCCAAGTTCAAGGTACGTTAGAGTCAAAATGTCTGGACACCGAGATTGGACCAGTTTAAATCATAGGAACAGGGAAAGATACATTGAGGGAGAGAGTTCCTTGGTTATTCTTCTTATTTCTTGGTTATTCTGCCTCTTAGTTCCTCTTCATATTTCCCGCCAGTTTCATATATAAAATATGTACATTTTGTGAGCAATATTTTCGTTTATAAATTAATATCTAAGATACTGTATGGTCGATATATAAATATAATTAATGTAAAAACACGAATAAATCCATCAAAATCTCAATGTATATTAGCTAAATAATTATAGGGATGATCTTTTCCATGCATCGATGACTAAAAATGGAAAGAATATTGTGTATTATTCTTTATTTTACATTTAGTGCAATAATTTACATACTAATACATCAGTTGACTATACAAACACTATAAAACTCAAAAATTACAATTATATCGACTAAAACTATGGATATAATAATTTTTTCTCCATATTTGAGGAAGGATGTCTGCCTCAAAACACGTGTGATGCCTCAAGACTTGTTATTAGTCTTATTTTTAGCGTTTATTGTGATTTACACGAGTTCTCCATGCCACCTATGAGCTACATACAAATCTAAGGAGTTATATTGTAAGTTTGAGGTATATATTATGATTGATTAATGTAAAACTGTTGATATTGCAGGTTGTTTTGACATGATCATACTTGTTCAGGTAGGACTATTTCTGCAAGAGACATTTTGTAAAATTTTATAAGAAAACCAACGTAGGCTAATTGTATATTTTGGGACCTTCCATTTTATGGCTATTAAATCTGCCCCAGAAGCACATAGCCTAATAGTGGCACGGTGACAGTCACAGTAACGCTCTCCGCTCCTAGGCTAAGGATAGGGGCTCATAGGGCCTAGGCTATAGGCTAGGCCTATAAAAAGCGTTGATAAATCTACAGTTATACTAGGCTACCCCTATTTTGTCGTTATTCTTTTGGTACAGCAGTACGAAAGTGTCTTCAGCCCGCCAAATGAAGACAAGAAAATCGATAATGCAACGACCTTCTTTGACAACGCTCCTGGGACACCACATCAAATCTCCTCGGTAACAGTATCAACAGAGGACATAATAGCAGCCATCGACAAGATTGGACCAAACTCTGCAGCAGGACCAGACGGCTTTCATGCCCAACTGCTAAAAAACTGCAAACATCAGCTAGCCTTGCCTCTAAAACTGCTGTGGAGCAAGTCCCTCCAAACTGGATATGTACCACAATCCCTAAAAGAAGGTACTGTCACACCAATACACAAAGAGGGTAGTAAAGGCATAGCCAAAAATTACAGACCAGTGGTGCTGAGTGCTGACGTCACATCAGGGAGGGATCCCTGTAGTACATTGTATCCTACCCAGAAGAGGAGTTCCCAAGGAATGGACATCCAGGGCGATTGGTGTCAATTGCCGTTTGGAGAAATATTGCAAAGAAAAAGCAATACCATTCATTGATAACTGGGATAGTTTCTATGGGAGAGATGGGATGTACGCAAGGGATGGGGTTCATCTTTCACGGTTAGGGGTTTCTACATTAGCTAGTTCTTTAGATAGGGTGGTTGTGGGGTTTTGAACAGAAATATTGAGAGTGTAAATGCGAGGTTAAATGGAACAATTTTAGCGTCAGGCGAAAGCGATAAGGATATTCAGTCTCATGCTAAAAATGATGACTACACTCGACCCTCCATTTAACGGACAAATGCGTGCAAGCACCTGTCCGTTCCTGCTAAATGTCCGTTGCTGCTAAATACTGTCCAGTCCGGATGTAATCCGGAAATTCCTTGAGAAAAATCCGGTGTTGAGTACAGGTGTCCGGATCGGATCGTGACATTTAACTGTTATGCATCATTTTTTTTACTGTACCTGAAATAAATCCTGGTAATCCCTTGTGCTACACCCTATTGATAATGCAAAACTATTGAACACACTTAAAAGTGTATATTATTTGGTCTCTATATAATCTGTGAATCATTTCCGATATGATAGAATTAAAGATTTTATTTTCCACCAACTCATAATCAGCAAAAACGACACAAATGTCAATTAAAAACATGTTATAATATTTCCCCATCATTTTGTGTATACCGTGGGAAAAAGAAAAAAAAAATCTATCAAACGTAAATCTCCCATCTGGGAAGCTCAGCGCCTAGACGGAGGGGAGGGTTGAAATATTTTGTTGACTATCTCATTTATTATTTATCTATGTGCTGGAAGGATATTATATTTTTCAATTCCATCACATTAGAAATTATTCAAAGATTACAAAAAGTCCAAATAAGACATAGTTATGTTAATGTATAAGGGATTTAGGTAGATGAATTAGAGAGATAGATAGATAGAAAGAGTGTGTATATCGAGGGAAAAAAACAAAACAAAAAATCTATCAAACGTAAATCTTCCGTCTCGGAAGCTCGGCGCCTAGACTGAGGGGAGGGTTGAACTATTTTTTTGACTATCTTATTTATTATTTATCTATGTGCTGGAAGGATATTATATTTTTCAATTCCATCATATTAGAAATGATTCAAAGATTACAAAAAGTCCAAATAAGACATAGTTATGTTAATGTATAAGGGATTTAGGTAGATGCATTAGAGAGATAGATAGATAGAAAGAGTCAAAATCTATCAAACGTAAATCTTCCGTCTCGGAAGCTCGGCGCCTAGACTGAGGGGAGGGTTGAACTATTTTTTGACTATCTTATTTATTATTTATCTACGGACTATGTCCGTTGCTGGGTCCATTGTCCGGCCTACATTTTTTTACCGTTATTGCCGATATCCGTTAAATCGGAATCCGTTAAATGGAGGTTAGAGTGTATATTGCAAATGATAGTAGTGATGGTGCAACGGAAGATGGAAATGTCGTTAGAAATAAAGGTAAATTAGGTATAAAGAAAAGAAGTAAATTGAGAGTATATTACACAAACTGTAGGAGTCTATGTAACAAAATTGTATTCATGGCAGGTTGTTAAAAATACGGGTGGGAAAGTCACACTCAAGAAGCAGGATAGTAGAATAGGTATGAGTGTGACAAATACATTCTCTCCTTTGCGAGACGAATGTGAGGGAAAAGATAGTCAGGATAAGGGAGGGATAACCGAAGTGCCTGCCGCCGACTCAGCTCCAACCTCTGACGCTGTGCTACCTACCACCACCACTACCCCCACCACCACCACCACCAAGGGACCTTCTGCCACCACCGGGGGTTCTCCAACTGCAGCTGCTGGATCCTCCCGAGGGAAAGGTAAGTCTGTGTCGATTGTGGGCGACTCCATGGTAAGACATTTAGTTAGGGCTACCCACACTAAACTTAGGAAGGTTGTGTGTCTGCCTGGCCATGGAGTTGGGAGGGTTTTAGAGAAGATGGACCACATCTTGGAAGATAGTGGAGATAACCCCATTATCTGTCTCAGTGCCGGGAGTAACGATGTTGGTAAGGGTAGAAGTGAGGAACTGCTGCAGCAGTATCGGGATGTGTTAGATAAAGTTAGGATGAAGGGAGGGATCCCTGTAGTACATTGTATCCTACCCAGAAGAGGAGTTCCCAAGGAATGGACATCCAGGGCGATTGGTGTCAATTGCCGTTTGGAGAAATATTGCAAAGAAAAAGCAATACCATTCATTGATAACTGGGATAGTTTCTATGGGAGAGATGGGATGTACGCAAGGGATGGGGTTCATCTTTCACGGTTAGGGGTTTCTACATTAGCTAGTTCTTTAGATAGGGTGGTTGTGGGGTTTTGAACAGAAATATTGAGAGTGTAAATGAGAGGTTAATTGGAACAATTTTAGCGTCAGGCGAAAGCGATAAGGATATTCAGTCTCATGCTAAAAATGATGACTATAATGCAAATAATAGTAGTGATGGTGCAACAGAAGATGGAAATGTCGCTAAAAAACAAAGGTAAATTAGGTATAAAGAAAAGAAGTAAATTGAGAGTATATTACACAAACTGTAGGAGTCTATGTAACAAAATGAACGAACTTAGAGCCCTTGTTAGCAAAGAAAATATAGACATAATAGCGCTAACTGAAACGTGGATTAATACAGAAACCAGGCATTTTTTAGCAGAATTTGATATACCAGGATATAGTTTGTTTAAATATGACCGAACAAGTAAGAGGGGTGGCGGTATAGCAGTGTTTGTCAGGAGTACATTAAAAAGCTGTATTAAATCAGGTATTAGACTAAATAACGATAATGAAAGTGTTTGGGTAGAGGTTAACGAAGGTAGTGAGACCATAGTTATTGGAGTTATGTATAGACCGCCAAATATGAGTAGAAATGACGGAACGTCATTATGGGAGGAAATTAAAATGGCATCAAGGTTTAGCAATGTGTGCATTATGGGGGATTTTAATTTTCCGAATATAGATTGGCAGCATCAAATAGGAGACTCTGATTCTGAGGAGTTTATAGAGGTAGTACAAGATAGTTTTTTATTTCAATTCATAGATACGCCGACTAGAGGTAATAATATTCTCGATTTAGTTTTCAGTAACAATGAACATATGGTAAATAATGTAGAGATAGGGGACCACCTAGGAAATAGTGACCACAATTCTGTGTATTTTAATATACAATGGAAAGGTAATACCAGAGAGAATACAACATTAATACCTGACTTTAGAAAAGCCAATTATGGTGGGTTAAGAAGAGCCCTATTAGCGGACCCTATGGTCAAAAAATTAAGTCGATCCAGGTGTCCAAATGAGTGTACCCCTTCTCAGGCACCTGTCATCTTAAGTCAGGAAGAGACGTCAACCTTGGTAGATACATACGATAATTTTATCAAGTCAGTATTCAATGCACAAAATAAATACATCCCCAAAAGAAAATTTAGATCAACACAGAACCAACCCAAATGGATGAATAATAGACTATTAGATCTTCTAGGACAAAAGAGAGGAATATATAGAAAAATTAGAAAAGGCGAAATTCACCTACTTGCTTACTATCAGAATCTATCAAGACAGGTAAAAAAGGATATTAGGAAAGAAAAAAGAAATTATGAAATTAAGGTTGCCAATGACTCAAAAAATAATCCTAAAGCTTTTTACCAACTATATAAATCCAAGGTTAGAGATGTAATTGGTCCCCTTAAAACTTCGATAGGAGAAATGACAGAAAATGATTTAGAAATGTGCAGTACATTAAATGGTCAATTTCTTTCCGTTTTCACTAATGAAAATTTGGCACAGTTTCCAGAAGTCCGTAAGGTATATAGCGATAGTATAGAAAATAGGTTAAGTACGGTTACTATAAGTAGAAATGAAGTGCTTAAGGAAATTGACAGACTGAAACCTCATAAATCGCCTGGTCCTGATGAGGTATATGCTAGAGTATTAAAAGAATGTAGGGATGAGTTAAGTTACCCATTAACATTTTTATTTAACAAGTCATTGGAGACAGGTATAGTTCCAGAAGCTTGGAAGCTTGCAAACGTAGTCCGATCTTCAAAAAAGGTGACAAATCAATAGCATCCAATTACCGTCCCATTAGTCTTACATCAATCATAGGAAAGCTACTAGAGTCATTATTGCTAGTAAAATTAGAAACCACTTAGATACATTTAATTTAATAAATTCTTCTCAGCATGGATTCACTCAGGGACGTTCTTGCCTTACTAATTTGCTAGTTTTTTCTCAGAGGTATATGAAGCAGTAGATAATGACAAGTCATATGATATAATATATTTAGATTTCAGTAAAGCTTTCGACAGAGTCCCCCACGAGAGATTGATGAGAAAGGTTGAGGCGCATGGAATAGGTGGGGCGTTGTTGGGATGGATTAGGTCATGGCTAATTGGTAGGAAGCAGAGAGTCAGCATAAATGGTACGAAGTCAGAATGGGGAGCAGTCAAAAGTGGTGTCCCCCAGGGATCTGTATTAGGTCCTCTGTTGTTTGTTATATACATAAATGACCTTGATTTAGGTATAACTAGTAGGATAAGTAAATTTGCAGACGATACCAAGATGGGGAGAACAATTGATTCAGATAGAGATATAGAGTGCCTCCAAAGGGATCTAGATACCTTACACGAATGGTCAGTAAATTGGCAGATGAAGTTTAACATTGACAAATGCAAGGTATTAAAGATAGGGAAGATGCATACAAATGTTAAATATAAACTAGCTAATGTGGAATTAGAAAACTCGAATTGTGAGAAAGATCTAGGTGTGTTTGTTAGCAATGATTTGAAGCCTAGACAACAGTGTATAAGCGTTCGAAACAAGGCAAACAGGATTCTCGGGTTCATCTCAAGGAGTGTGAGTAACAGAACTGCTGATGTTATCTTAAAACTTTACTTGTCATTAGTGAGACCCCATATGGATTATGCTGTTCAATTTTGGTGTCCTTATTACAGAATGGACATAGATTCATTGGAGAGAGTACAACGTAGAATGACAAAAATGATCCATAATATTAGAAATCTTCCGTATAAAGAAAGGTTGAAGAAATTAGGCTTACATTCGTTAGAGAGACGCAGAGTTAGAGGGGATATGATAGAGGTGTTCAAGTGGGTTAGTGGGATTAACAAAGGGGACATGACAAATGTACTAAAGCTCAGTGATAGCGAAAGAACTCGTACCAATGGTTTCAAATTAGATAAATTTCGTTTCAGAAAGGATATAGGCAAATATTGGTTTGGTAACAGAGTTGTAGATGGGTGGAATGGACTACCAAGTGCTATAGTGGGATTAAAAACGATAGGGAGCTTTAAGATAAAATTGGATAAGCATATGGACGAGAAGGGTTGGGTGTGAAGGGGGATCAGCAGGGTTGGGCCAATCAGCGCTCTGCAGACCCCCGTAATCCTGCGTTAATCTCTAACCGTTTTGGTAAGATGATCCTCAGGGTATTAGAGTGTTGAGCCTATAATTGGGCTTTGTAATTGGGGTTGTGTGGGACAGGGATCTGCCTTGCTTAGGCCAATCGGCTTTCTGCAGACTCCCATTTTCTTATGTTTTCTTATGTTAAAATGAACGAACTTAGAGCCCTTGTTAGCAAAGAAAATATAGACATAATAGCACTAACTGAAACGTGGATTAATACAGAAACCAGGCATTTTTTAGCAGAATTTGATATACCAGGATATAGTTTGTTTAAATATGACCGAACAAGTAAGAGGGGTGGCGGTATAGCAGTGTTTGTCAGGAGTACATTAAAGAGCTGTATTAAATCAGGTATTAGACTAAATAACGATAATGAAAGTGTTTGGGTAGAGGTTAACGAAGGTAGTGAGACCATAGTTATTGGAGTTATGTATAGACCGCCAAATATGAGTAGAAATGACGGAACGTCATTATGGGAGGAAATTAAAATGCATCAAGATTTAGCAATGTGTTGCATTATGGGGGATTTTAATTTTCCGAATATAGATTGGCAGCATCAAATAGGAGACTCTGATTCTGAGGAGTTTATAGAGGTAGTACAAGATAGTTTTTTATTTCAATTCATAGATACGCCGACTAGAGGTAATAATATTCTCGATTTAGTTTTCAGTAACAATGAACATATGGTAAATAATGTAGAGATAGGGGACCACCTAGGAAATAGTGACCACAATTCTGTGTATTTTAATATACAATGGAAAGGTAATACCAGAGAGAATACAACATTAATACCTGACTTCAGAAAAGCCAATTATGGTGGATTAAGAAGAGCCCTATTAGCTGACCCTATGGTCAAAAATTAAGTCGATCCAGGTGTCCAAATGAATGTACCCCTTCTCAGGCACCTGTCATCTTAAGTCAGGAAGAGACGTCAACCTTGGTAGATACATATGATAATTTGATCGACTCAGTATTCAATGCACAAAATAAATACATCCCCAAAAGAAAATTTAGATCAACACAGAACCAACCCAAATGGATGAATAATAGACTATTAGATCTTCTAGGACAAAAGAGAGGAATATATAGAAAAATTAGGAAAGGCGAGATTCACCTACTTGCTTACTATCAGAATCTATCAAGACAGGTAAAAAAGGATATTAGGAAAGAAAAAAGAAATTATGAAATTAAGGTTGCCAATGACTCAAAAAATAATCCTAAAGCTTTTTACCAACTATATAAATCCAAGGTTAGAGATGTAATTGGTCCCCTTAAAACTTCGATAGGAGAAATGACAGAAAATTATTTAGAAATGTGCAGTACATTAAATAGTAAATTTCTTTCCGTTTTCACTAATGAAAATTTGGCACAGTTTCCAGAAGTCCGTAAGGTTATATAGCGATAGTATAGAAAATAGGTTAAGTACGATTACTATAAGTAGAAATGATGTGCTTAAGGAAATTGACAGACTGAAACCTCATAAATCGCCTGGTCCTGATGAGGTATATGCTAGAGTATTAAAAGAATGTAGGGATGAGTTAAGTTACCCATTAACATTTTTATTTAACAAGTCATTGGAGACAGGTATAGTTCCAGAAGCTTGGAAGCTTGCAAACGTAGTTCCGATCTTCAAAAAAGGTGACAAATCAATAGCATCCAATTACCGTCCCATTAGTCTTACATCAATCATAGGAAAGCTACTAGAGTCAATTATTGCTAGTAAAATTAGAAACCACTTAGATACATTTAATTTAATAAATTCTTCTCAGCATGGATTCACTCAGGGACGTTCTTGCCTTACTAATTTACTTAGTTTTTTCTCAGAGGTATATGAAGCAGTAGATAATGACAAGTCATATGATATAATATATTTAGATTTCAGTAAAGCTTTCGACAGAGTCCCCCATGAGAGATTGATGAGAAAGGTTGAGCGCATGGAATAGGTGGGGCGTTTTTGGGATGGATTAGGTCATGGCTAATTGGTAGGAAACAGAGAGTCAGCATAAATGGTACGAAGTCAGAATGGGGAGCAGTCAAAAGTGGTGTCCCCCAGGGATCTGTATTAGGTCCTCTGTTGTTTGTTATATACATAAATTACCTTGATTTAGGTATAACTAGTAGGATAAGTAAATTTGCAGACGATACCAAAATGGGGAGAACAATTGATTCAGATAGAGATATAGAGTGCCTCCAAAGGGATCTAGATTACCTTACACGAATGGTCAGTAAATTGGCAGATGAAGTTTAACATTGACAAATGCAAGGTATTAATGATAGGGAAGATGCATACAAATGTTAAATATAAACTACTAATGGAATTAGAAAACTCGAATTGTGAGAAAGATCTAGGTGTGTTTGTTAGCAATGATTTGAAGCCTAGACAACAGTGTATAAGCGTTCGAAACAAGGCAAACGGGATTCTCGGGTTCATCTCTAGGAGTGTGAGTAACAGAACTGCTGATGTTATCTTAAAACTTTACTTGTCATTAATGAGACCCCATATGGATTATGCTGTTCAATTTTGGTGTCCTTATTACAGAATGGACATAGATTCATTGGAGAGAGTACAACGTAGAATGACAAAAATGATCCATAATATTAGAAATCTTCCGTATAAAGAAAGGTTGAAGAAATTAGGCTTACATTCATTAGAGAGACGCAGAGTTAGAGGGGATATGATAGAGGTGTTCAAGTGGGTTAGTGGGATTAACAAAGGGGACATGACAAATGTACTAAAGCTCAGTGATAGCGAAAGAACTCGTACCAATGGTTTCAAATTAGATCAATTTAGTTTCAGAAAAGATATAGGCAAATATTGGTTTGGTAACAGAGTTGTAGATGGGTGGAATGGACTACCAAGTGCTATAGTGGGATTAAAAACTATAGGGAGCTTTAAGATAAAATTGGATAAGCATATGGACGAGAAGGGTTGGGTGTGAAGGGGGATCAGCAGGGTTGTTGTTGTTGTTGTTGTTGTTCCCCAAGCTGCCTGGCCAAACAGCCCCAAGGCCCCGAGCAATTCCAAGGCCATAACCGAGCGCCCCCACAGAACCCTCCCCGCCGACCACAATAAAGCCTGGGTGACCGAAGCCATCCATGGCGGGGAGCTGAGGAGGGTGCGGAAACGCCCGGGAAACCAAAGCCCCACCCAGGGCCCTGTGCCCCTCAGCAATTATGAAGAGAATGTTGAGGGGCAAGGGAAAAATGTGACGCTTTGGCTTCCAATCTTGGTAGATTGGGAGGTCAATCCACGGAAGAGACGCCGTCACTTGAGATCCAGAAAACACACAAGCTAAAGGAACAGTCAGAGTAAGCTATGGGTATGGCAGAGATCGCTCCGTTCTCACTCTGAAAGACCAGCCCATCACCACATGACTAGAACCCAATCCTCTCAGCAACAGCTAGGAAAGGCCCTAGAAAGCCACCTTTGGCGGGGGGATAGCTCCCCTATTTCAACCCCTTTCGGGGTTGGGCACCCGCCGGGATATAGCAGGGTTGGGCCAATCAGCGCTCTGCAGACCCCATAATCCTGCGTTAATCTCTAACCGTTTTGGTAAGATGATCCTCAGGGTATTAGAGTGTTCAGCCTATAATTGGGCTTTGTAATTGGGGTTGTGTGGGACAGGGATCTGCCTTGCTTAGGCCAATCGGCTTTCTGCAGACTCCCATTTTCTTATGTTCTTATTAAAATCATAGAAAGAACAATACGAGCTAAGATGGTCAGCTACCTGGAAGATAACGAGGCATTCAACGAGGGTTAACATGGCTTTAGACAAGGCCGCTCCTGCCTTTCACAACTACTATCACACTAGGGAGGGTAGTGTGGATAGGGAGGATATATTAATTATGGATACAGGAATAACTAGAGGCCACAGCTACAAAGTAAAAAGACCTACCTGCAAGAACGATATCAGGAAGTTTAGCTTCCCCAATAGATGTATTGATAAATGGAATGGGCTGGAGGAGGAGGTGGTAGGGGCAAGGAACATCCATATTTTCAAGAAAAAATTGGATAAAAAGTAGACTGAGAGACGGGACAACACGAGCTTAGCTCAACTCCTGTAAACTACAATTAGGTAAATACTACGACAAAATCCTACAGGATATTCAAGACGGAGAAAATGTAGACGTCATATATCTAGATTTCGCCAAAGCTTTTGACAAGGTGGACCATGGGATCCTTCTACATAAACTCAAATCACTGGGAATAGGGGGAGACCTTGGAAGATGGCTCCATAGTTTCATCACCAACAGAAAACAAAGAGTCACGGTTCAAGGAAGCCTATCAGAAGCAGGTGGGGTCATCAGCGGAGTACCACAAGGATCAGTACTGGGACCTCTCCTATTCCTCATCATGATAGGAGACATCGACAGGGACCTGGAACACTCAACAGCCTCATCGTTTGCAGACGACACCAGACTCATGAAGAAAATCACCTCACAACATGATGCACAGCTACTACAACAAGACTTTGACAAAATCCTGAAGTGGGCAGAAGAAAACAACATGGCCCTAAACAGAGACAAGTTCGAGCTTCTAAGGTACGGGAACGAGAGCACTACAAAACGCCACCAACTACAAAAGTGGACAGCAAGAAATTACCACCAAGGACACAGTGAAGGACTTGGGAGTAAATATGAGCAGTGATGCCACTTTTTCCCAGCATATTACCAAAGCCACAACAAAAGCAAAACAAATAGCAGGCTGGATCCTGAGAACCTTCCACACAAGAAATGAGAGGTGTATGTTAACACTGTGGAAGTCACTGGTCCTACCACGACTGGAGTACTGCTATCAGCTCTGGTCTCCCCCAAAAGTAGGAGAAATAACAGAAATTGAAGCCACCCAGAGGACATTCACCAGTAAAATCCATGGGTTTCAACACTTTAACTACTGGGAGAGAGTCAAGGAGCTGCAGCTGTACTCACTTCAAAGACGTAGGGAGAGATACATCATCATCTACGTCTGGAAGAGTTTGGAAAAAAAGGTACCAAATCCAAACATCCAAGAGACTCAACACCAAAGGCGAGGGAGGCTGTGCTATGTGAGGACTACGCCGGGATCAACACAAAAAATCAAGTCCCTGATCCATCACAGCGTTACATAAAATGGAAGCAGACTGTTCAACTGTATACCAGCCCCTCTCAGGAACATGACCGGGGTGTCTCCAGACACCTTCAAGAAACACTTGGACATGTGGCTGGCCAAAATACCGGACCGGCCACCAACACCAGGATACTCCAGCACCAACTCCAACCGATTTCTGGAATGGAGAGTGGAAGAAAGGAGCTGCCTGGTCGCAGTGGAGCCCCAGCTCAACTGTGTCACTAACAGACGGAATACAACTAAGTGTAACTAAGTGTAAGTGTAAGTGTAACTAGGCCTAATGGGTTGTTGTTGTTGTTGTTCCCTAAGCTGCCTGGCCGAACAGCCCCGAGTCCCTGAGAAAGGCCATGGCCACGATCGGGCTTTCCCACAGAGCTCTCATTGAGTGTAGATTGTGTTGTTGGCGTAAGTGGTTGTGTGAAATGCAGTCTTCTATGATGTGTTTAATGGTATGGGGTGCTGTGTTACATCCCGGGCAGGCGTCGACAACGGAGTCATCCAGTCTCTTCTGATAGCTCAGGAGAGCTGGATGGTGTCCGCATCTCAGCCTGGCCAGGTGGACTCTGTCCTCGCGAGGAAGGGAGGATTCGGAAGGATGGATTTCGGGAGGTCGTGCATGCAGCTGTGTGTTGTCTGTGAGTGAGTGGATGGATCGGTGAGAGATATGAGTATGGATGTGCTTCTGGAAGTTGGTTCGGGGTGGGCAGGGAGGGAGAGAGGACAATAATTGTGTGTGATACCGTGTGCTGGGTGTTGTTTTGATATTTCTTGGTGTCTGTGGGTGTGTTGCCATGTAGTTTAGTGGGTGGTCTTGGTTCGTGGAGGCTGCTGCCAGGAATTGAGTGCCTCTCATGTCCAGATGGTCTTTGACTTTGAGGATTTTGGTTTCTTGATGTAGGTGATCTGTGGGTGCAGTAGCTGTGCAGCCTGTAATGATCTTCAGGGCTTTGTTTTGAATAGTCTGTAAGGTCTTATGATGTGTTTCAGCTAGGTTAGAAGCCCAGGCTGGGCTTGCGTATTCCATCACTGATCTTATGTATTGTTTATATACTGTGGTGGTAGTTTCTTTGTTGTGTCCAAATTTTGTGTGAGCAAGTGACCTGAGGGCGTTAAGTCTGGGTGTCAGTTTCTTTTTAATGTTTGTGATGTGCTGTTTGAATGTCATATGAGTATCATATGTTACTCCTAGGATTTTGGGTGTGTGTGTATGTGTTAGGGGTGTGTTGTTTATGGTGAGTTGAGGGATGTATTCGTGTTCTCCTGTCCAACTTGTGAGCAGGGTTGCGGTGGATTTGGCTGGGGCTAGATTAAGTCTGTTTGTAGTGCACCAGCCATGTAGTGTGTTGAGATAGGGTTGAAGGAGATCTGTTGCTCTTTTTGGGTCATGGTGTGTGCATGTGAGTGTTATGTCATCTGCATAGGAGGCTAAGTTTATTTGGGGCGTATTGGGTGTAGTTATATCGTGCATGTACAGATTAAGAGTGCGGGCGATAGGACGGATCCTTGTGGGACTCCGTTTGGAAAGTTTCTGATTTTAGATGACTGACCGGCAAAAGATACGTGTGCACATCTGCCTGCTAGGAAGTTGGCCAGCCACCGTTTTGTGTTGTTGTGCATGTTTGTGTTGTAGATTTTGTTTGTTAGGTTGTGGCGGGGGATGGCATCGAAGGCTTTACTAATGTCGAGTGTGGCTAATAGTGATCTGTGTGGTGGTCTAGCTGAATTGATGCCGTCGAAAGCTCTTTGTGTAAGGTCTGTGAGAAGAGTGTGTGTGGAGTGCAGTGGCCTAAAGCCATGTTGTGTTGGAGCTAGGGGTAGGTCAGGTGTAATTAGTTGTAATACTAGGCGTTCCATGACTTTGGAGGGGGAGCAAAGGAGTGTATGGGGCGGTGCGAGGAGGGTAGCGTGGGTCTTTGTTGGGTTTGGGGAAAGTGATGATGATACCATGCTTCCAAATGTCTGGTATTGTGTTGTGTGAATAGCTGTAGTTTGATATGTTAGTGAGTGCTTGTATGCCTTGTGGTCCCAGGTGTCTGAGGTGTATGTTGCTTATGTTGTCTAGGCCACAGGCGGGTGAGTGCTTGAGATTGTTGATGATATGCTTTGTCTGGTGATTGGTGAAGGGTGTATAGTCAGGGTCTGTGGGGAATTGTCTCTTACGTCGGATGACACGTCGGTCGTCTTTGTGAGGTTTTAGGTGGCTGACATGTGAAAAGTGATTGATGAGAGTGTTTGCTTGTTGTTTACATGAAGGAGTAGAGTCTGTTGTTGTGATTGCAGCATGTGATTGTGTTGTGTTGCTGTTGGAAAGTGTGATGCTGTTTAGTGTTTTGTATAGTTTTTGGGGTTTGTTTTGTGATCAAGTGTTTGTAGGAAGTTATTCCAATTTAGTTTTTGTTGTTCTTGTATTTTGTTGTTAGTTTGGGTGTTGAGTGCTTGAATTTGTTGTGTGATGTCTTGTGTGTGGGGTGCTGGGGAGTGTTTCAGTATGTCACGTTGTCTGATGAGTTTTTAATTTCTGGTGTGAAGTTGGGGTTGTGTCTTTTCTGTTACCTCTTGGAATGTGTTTCTTGTCAGCGTTTTGGATAGTTTTATTGAGTATGTGTACAGCATTGTTGATGTTAGTGATGGGTGTACTGTTTAGAGTTGTGAAGTGTTGTTCTGTCTCATTTGTGAATGCTTCCCAGTTAGCTCTTTTATAATTGGTGTATGTGTGTTTGTGGCTAGCTGGGGTGAGTCTGGTTTTGGTGGTGATAATGATCGGGAGGTGGTCAGAGCCTAAGGTTCTGACCACCCTCCAGGATGTTGTGGGGGCGAGTTCTGGGAGCAAAAGGTGATGTCTGGAGATGATGGGTTATAGAGGGCTTGGTGAGGAATATGGGTATGTTGATGGATGTCGTTAAGGATGATGAGGTTATCGGTTTGGTTTTGTAGTACCAGCCCTCTGTCTGTGTCGGGGTTGTCGACAAACCAGGCCGACGTCTTGGCGTTGAAGTCACCACCCAGGATGATGTGTGGGGTGTGTGGGGTGTTTGTGATGTGTTGTAAGTGTGGTCTGTATTCATTTGGTACTGTAGGGGATGTTTGGGGAGGGATGTATGTGTTTATGATGGTTATGTTGGAGTTGTTGCCAGTGCGTATTTTAATTGACTGTATTTCTGTTGTGTTATCATTTGGGGGGAGGAGTGATTTGGTTTGTACACTGGTTACTATGTATGATATTTCTTTGTGTACCAGGGTGATGAGTCCACCGCCCCCGCCGACATGGGTTAATATTATTAGTAGGCTAGTAGGCCTAGACTTAGTATGGTTTGATGATGCGAGGAAATGTATATTTGACTTGAAATAGATAGGCCTACATTGAAGTATTACAATTTACAAACCTTCGCGAACCCATGAACAGGGAACGTGAGCTGGGGTTTAGACCGTCGCGCACCCATAAACAGGGAACGTGAGCTGGGTTAAGACAGTCAGCGAGACAGGTTAGTTTTCGGTTAGGCTAGGCTAATGTTAAAAATACTATAATGCGACGGTCCTCGATATTTGGCCTAAACAAGTTAAACAACACAGTAGGCTATATCAAAGAAAAAGGTAAAAATTGAAGAGACCCCAGACAGCCTTTTTACTAGTTAATTTTAGTTTTTTGTATATTTTTCTTTGATATACTGTACAGTAGTGTTGTTTAATATCGAGGACCATCGCATTTTAGTATTTTCAACATTAGCCTAACCTAACCTAACTTAACCTAACCTAACCGAAAACTAAACTGGGAACGTGAGCTGGGTTTAGACCGTCGCGTACCCATAAACAGGGAACGTGAGCTGGGTTTAGACCGTCGCGCACCCATAAACAGGGAACGTGAGCTGGGTTTAGACCAGTTACTTATTCTATCTATCTATCTATTCTATTGCCTGACGCCGTGATCCCCGAAGGGGTGGCCACGAACGAACCGCCCCCATGCACCTCTGTCCCCAGTCAGTCGACGCCCCTCCTCCCAACCAGCACCGCCTTCATCCATATACTTCCTCACTCAGTTACTTGTTACTCATTTCAATAAGTAACAGTTACTTATTCGAATAAGTACGGTAACAGAACTTTATTCATTCGAATAAGTAATTGAGTTGCCTATTTAAAAGTGACTTATTTATATAAGTAACAGTATTGAAAAGAGTTACTTGTTACTTATTACAATAAGTAACAGTTACTTATTCGAATAAGTAAGTCTTGAAAACAGTTACTAGTTGTTACTTATTCTTATAAGTATAATACCGGTAAGTTACTTTTTCAAATAAGTAACAGTAGCCTATTGCAAACAGTTACTTGTTACTTATTCCAGTAAGTAACAGAGAATGGGGAGCAGTCAAAAGTGGTGTTCCCCAGGGATCTGTATTGGGTCCTCTGTTGTTTGTTATATACTGTACATAAATTACCTTGATTTAGGTATAACTAGTAGGATAAGTAAATTCTGCGGGTGGATGGGGCTCGTTAGCTTTGGTCGGCAACCCATCTAGGGGAGACAACCTTATACAAATCCGGGTGGATGGGACTCGTCAGCCTTGGTCGGCAACCTGTCTAGGGGAGTAAACCTTATTCAAATTCGTACTGCTCACCTAAGGTGAAGCAGGTTAGTGGATGGACTAGCTGCGCACCACTGTAGAAAAATAGTGCTAAAATATACATAGAGGGCCTCGGAGTCAGACGGACCCTAAGCTGAGTGGTCAATCCTGTAAGTCCTTCAATAAACTGGCACGGATTGTCCCTCTCACAAGGGTTAGGTCTGCTTAGGGGCGTTCTGTGTATGGCCACCCTCGTAAAGAGGAGTAAGGCGTCTGGCAATAGATAGATAGATAGATAGATAAGTAAATTCTCAGACGATACCAAAATGGGGAGAACAATAGATTCAGCTAGCGACATAGAGTGCCTCCAAAGGGATCTAGATACCTTACATGAATGGTCAGACAAATGCAAGGTATTAAAGATAGGGAAGATGAATACATTTGTAAAATATAAACTAGCTAATATGGAATTAGAAAACTCAGACTGTGAGAAAGATCTAGGTGTGTTTGTTAGCAATGATTTGAAACCTAGAAAACAGTGTATAAGCGTTCGTAACAAGGCAAACAGGATTCTCGGGTTCATCTCTAGGAGTGTGAGTAACAGAACTGCTGATGTTATCGTAAAACTTTACTTGTCATTAGTGAGACCCCATATGGATTATGCTGTTCAATTTTGGTGTCCTTATTATAGAATGAACATAGATTCCTTGGAGAGAGTACAACGTAGAATGACAAAAATTATCCATAATATTGGAAATCTTCCATATGAATAAAGGTTGAAGAAATTAGTCTTACATTCATTAGAGAGACGTAGAGTTAGAGGGGATGTGATAGAGGTGTTCAAGTGGGTTAGTGGGATTAATAAAGGAGACATGAAAGATGTACTAAAGCTCAGTGATAGTGAAAGAACTCGAACAAATGGTTTCAAATTAGATCAATTTAGTTTCAGAAAAGATATAGGCAAATATTAGTTTGGTAACAGAGTTGTAGATGGATGGAATAGGCTACCAAGTGCTATAGTGGGATCAAGAACGATAGAGAGCTTTAAGAAAAAATTAGATGGGTATATGGACGAGATGGGTTGGGTGTGGGCCAATCGGCGCTCTACAGACCCCCATTGTCTGTCCTCCGACTGTTTTGGTGAGGTCGGTCCTCATGGTATTAGTGAGCTGGGCCTATAATTAGGCCTTGTAATAGGGGTTGGGTTTGAGAGGGATCTGCCTTGTGTGTACCAATCGGCTTTCTGCAGACTCCCATTTTCTTATGTTCTATATCGCCCTTATTTATACCTTTTATCAATTTAAATGCCTCTATCATGTCTCCCCTACATCTTCGTCTTTCTAGTGAGTGCAAGTCTAAGGCTTTCAACCTCTCCTCATACGATACGTTTATAATATTATGTATAATTTTCGTCATTCTTCTTTGGACTGCCTCTAAAGGGTCGATATCCATTCTGAAATAGGGGCACCAAAATTGGACAGCATAGTCTAAATGGGGTCTTACTAGTGCTAAGTTTAGCTTTCAGAAAACTTCAGCAGTCTTGTTGCTAACACTCCTAGATATGAATCCTAGAACTCTATTTGCCTTGTTACTAACACTTATACATTGTTTTCTGGGTTTCAGATCATTACTAACGAGCACCCCCAGATCCTTCGAACACTCTGAGTTATCCAATTCTACATTGTCTAGTTTGTATTTCGCTTCTAACTTACGATTTCCAATCCTTAATACCTTATATTTGTCTACATTGAAACTCATCTGCCAATTTATGGACCACTCGTGCAAATGATTGAGATCCTTTTGAAGACATTCCCTGTCGCTAGCTGACTCTATTATCCTACCTACTGTATTTTAGTATCATCAGCAAATTTACTGATCCTACTCTTTATGCCCGAGTCAAGATAATTTATGTAGATAATGAACAGAAGGGGCCCCAAAACCGACCCTTGGGGGACCCCACTTTTAACTAATCCCCCAGTCCGATTTTACACCATTGCTTCCTACCAGTCAACCATGACCTAATCCACTTGAGTAGCATCCCCCCAATACCATGTTCTTCTATCTTCCTTACCAGCCTTTCATGTGGAACTCTATCAAAGGCCTTACTGAAGTCTTAAGTAACTATATCATATGACTTTTTGTTATCTACCGCTTCATATACCTCAGAGAAAAAACTGAGTAAATTTGTTAGGCAGAATCGTCCTGGAGTGAATTCATGTTGAGAGGATTTAATTAACTTGAAAATTTCTAAGTTATTTCTAATTTTCCTGGCAATAATTGATTCTAGCAATTTCCCTATATGTACTGTAATTGATGCGAGACTAATGGTACGGTAATTTAATGGTATGGACTTATCTATCTATCTATCTATCTATTGCCTGACGCCGTGATCCCCGAAGGGGTGGCCACGAACGAACCGCCCCCATGCACCTCTGTCCCCAGTCAGTCGACGCCCCTCCCCCCAACCAGCACCGCCTTCGTTCATGTAGTTCCTCACTCCATCCTTCCACCTCATATTCGGTCTACCTCTCCCCCTCTGTCCCTCCACCTCGCTCTCGTACACCCTCTTAGTCATTCTCTCGCTTTCCATACGTTCCATATGGCCGAACCATCTCAAGTTGTTCCTTTTCACACTTTCCAGCACATCTACCTCCACACCACACCTCCTTCTTACTTCCTCATTAGTCTGTCTATCCCTCCATGTAACTCCGCACGCACTCCTTAAGTAATTCATTTCCACTGCTCTCACTCTTGGTCTGAGTCTCTCAACCAACGTCCATGCTTCGCTTCCGTAAGTCAGTGTCGGGATTACCACACTGTCATGCAAGGACTTCTTCACTTCCATACTGACCACCCTATTTCTTGTTACTGCTTTTAGCGTTCCTACAACCCTCTTCCCCTGTTGTACCCTCTCCCGCACCTCTTCATCCATAGTCCCATCTTTACTCAACACACTGCCCAGATACTTAAAAGAGTTGACGATCTCCATAGCCTGACCGTTCAGCTTCACCTCACACTCTGTGACTTCACCCCTTTCGAAGACCATAACCTTGCTCTTCCCCGTATTTACCTTCAAATTCCGTTTTTCGCACACTGTTCCAAACTCATTTACCAGACCCTGCAACTCCCATTCATTATCACTCATCAGAACTGTATCATCCGCAAACAGCAGTATAGGTAGCTTCCACTCAATTCCCTCCCTTTTCAGCGATACACCAACATTCACTGCTCTTGATAGTATTTCTTTCATGACTCCATCCATATATACAGTAAACAACCACGGGGACATCACACACCCCTGTTTCAAACCAACATTCAGGTCAAAGAACTCGCTCTGCTCACTCTCCACACGTACTGCCGCCTTTGCACCCTCATACATGCTCTTCACTGCTTTCAGCAACTTGCCCTCTACTCCG
Source organism: Paralithodes platypus (assembly GCA_032716605.1). Classification (NCBI taxonomy): domain Eukaryota; kingdom Metazoa; phylum Arthropoda; class Malacostraca; order Decapoda; family Lithodidae; genus Paralithodes; species Paralithodes platypus. The sequence goes on from CM064481.1 coordinate 33,095,910, forward strand.
TATATTCTAAGTACTTTCCACAAACCTTCTCTATCCACTCTGTCATAGGCCTTCTCCAAGTCCATAAAGGCAACATACACCTTTTGTTTCTTCTCCAGATACTTCTCCACAACACAATTCAGGGTAAAAATCTGATCTACACATCCTCTTCCCTTCCTAAAACCTCCCTGCTCGTCGCCTATCCATTTCTCCGTTCTCACTCTCACTCTCTCAATCACTACCCTACTGTATACCTTCCCTACTACGCTTAGAAGACATATTCCTCGGTGGTTACCACACACTCCTCTTTCCCCTTTGCCCTTATATAGGGGGACTATTATGCCAGTCTTCCAGTCATCGGGTGCACTCCCCTTCTCCCATGCTAGTTTGCACATTTTCCATACCCATTCTATCACTATCTCACCACCATACCTCAACATTTCCCCACACACTCCATCTGTTCCTGGTGCTTTCCCCAACTTCACTCTTTTCATGGCTTCCCACACTTCTGACCTCCTGATCCCCACCTCCTCCTCCACTACTTCTCTTCTTCTCCCTCCCATACCATATCCAGCTATGTTTGCTGGCTCTTCATTCCTTTCATTTAGCAACTCACTGAAGTACTCCCTCCATCTTTCGACTCTCTCTTGCTTCTCGGCTAGCATTCTCCCATTCTTATCTTTCACACCCTTACTGTTTCCCTTGCTACCTTCCCTAACTTTCTTGACTTCTTTCCAGAACAGTTTCTTACTCTCCCTCCATTTTACACTCAGATTCCTTCCAAATTCCTCATCTACTCTTCTCTTACTTTCCTTCACTACTCTCTTCACCACCCTCTTACTCTCCACGTACCTCGCTCGTTTCTGTCTCTCGGAATCTTCATTCCCTCTACTACCCAACCACACTCTATATGCTTTCTTCTTTTCTTCCACAGCTATTCTTACCTCTTCTGTCCACCATGCTGTACCTTTCACTCCCCTCCCTCTTCTCCTCACTCCACACACCTCCTCACATGCTGCACAGATCTCATCCTTAAACACCTTGCTCATCTCCTCCGCTTCCTCCATAACTTCCAGGTCGAACCCACCTAGTCGTCTTTCCACTGCTCTCCTGTACTCCTCCCTGACTTCCTCCTCCTGCAACCTCTCCACCCTCCTCACCATTCCACCCTCCTCTCGCCTCCCTCCCGCTCTCCTCACCCACTTCTTTTGTATCCTAACCTTAGCTACCACTACATAATGATCAGACAGACCCCCTCCAATACCCCTATACACCCTAGCATCCATCACAGATTTCTTCATTCGTTCATCCACACATACATAATCAATCAATGACTTTCGTTCCACCACTGTCTTATCTTTCATCGTCAACATCCGTTTCCACGTGTACCTGTGGATCATTCTGTGTCGGAAGAAGGTGTTGGCTATCCACAGCCTCCTTCCCACACATACGTCCACAAGTGCACTACCATTCCCATTCACCTCTGATGGTACCCCCCACCCTCCCACCACTCCCTCAACTTTCCTATCACCCACCTTACCATTCATATCCCCAATCAGAAATATTCTTTCGTTCTTGTCAAACTTCTCCAGGCACGCCTCCACATTCATCCAGAACTCCTCTTTCTTTCTTTCAAGTATATCCTCTGTCGGGGCATACACGCATACAATCACCCACGTTTGTATTCCTACTTTCATTCTCACCCACACAATCCTTGAACCCACAGACCCATACTCTCTTACACATTCCTTCCATTTGCTACTTACAAACAAACATGCACCTTCTCTCGCTGTTCCTTCACTCACTCCAGCACACACACCCATTCCACATTCCCATTCTCTCACATCTGAACCTTTCCATTTGGTCTCTGTCATTCCACATACATCCAGCCTGGCATTCACTAACACTTCCAGAACCTCTCTCTCTTTTGTTCCATCATTCATGCCACTAACATTCCACGTAGCCATTCTCAGAATGTGGACTTATCACCTTTTTAAATATCAGAATTACATTTGCCTTCTTGTTACTTATTAAAATTCTTGTTACCTATTCAAATAAATATCAGTTACTTACCGGTACATACAGTACCTGTATATAAGGTTTAAAGGGGCCAAAGTTCGATGGTTAAAAATAAAGGGGATGGATGTAGATGCCGGGCGTACGGTCGTCATTGTTTACATAGGGTGATCGCTGCGGTTAACTTCGCGTCTATTTTGACGGCAATTTTTTCGGTTATTTGCCTCCTGCTGGCAATATATATTATGATGACAATATGTCATGGGCGGAAGAGGGGGGGCAAAGCCCCCCCTCCCTCAACATATTATTGTATCCAAAAGCCGTCAAAATACAGTAGACGGGAACATGATGGCAAGTGTCCGACGCCGCTCCACGTAGTGTAAACAAGGCTGGCGGTACGCCCGAACTCTACATTCTACCCAAATAAAGTCACTCTTTATATCTTTCCAGAATCCACAATGAAGGTCAAACTAGAACGCCAGATCAAACACCGGAGCACCAACGTCCACCGCTTCAAGGGTTTTGGGGAGAAGGTGCGTGCGCTCCGAGTCAGCGCACGTACCTTCCTCCTGTCCCGCGCACACGACGACACCGAGGACGATGCTCCCTCCAACGTACACCAGGCCCTCATACGCTCACGGGAACTCAACCTTACCGAGGAGTTTCAGGTTGGTGCGGGGGTTACTCTATTTTTGTGGTGGTGGTACAGTACTGTGATTATTATTTTTGTTGTTATTATTATTATTATTATTATTATTATTATTATTATTAAAATTAAATACATACCTGTACATACAGTACATACATACAGTACGTACATACTGTACATACATACAGTACGTAAATACTGTACATACATACAGTACATACATACTGTACATACATACTGTACATACATAGGACGCTTGCCATCATGTTCCCGTGTATTTTGACTGCCTTTGGATACAATAATATGTTGAGGGGGGGGGGAGGGGGGCCCTTGCATCCCCCCCCCCTCCCCCCATGACGTATTGTTAGGCTGTTATCATATATATTGCCAGCAGGGGGCAAATAACTAAAAAAGTCACCGTCATAATAGACGCGAAGTTAACCGCGGCGATGGCCCTATGTAAACAATGACGACCGTACGCCCAGAATCTACATCCATCCCCCGGTTTGTCTACAGAGAGTGTGGTTACAGTCTTAAGTTATTATTTATTACCATTTGTGTTGTCCTTGTTTGGGTTCTGTCTGGAGTTGGTCACACCCAGCTCTGGGATATGTACAGTTGGTCAAAGTTCCAGCTGACCCAACCTCGCTCTGGGGCTTGGAGAATTAGCTGGCAATACTGGTGTAGATGCCAATCAGTGGATATAATAACTTGAATATTAAAGCAAATCTACGAACTTTGGGTGAATGTTCGGGATCATACATAGCGATATATGCATTTTTATTTGAGATAGGCTTACTTTCCCTTGTTTAGTATATGTTCTAACAATGATATAGCCGAAATCAGATCTACCAATCCCAATCTTTGTAAGACACACCTCCTTCCTACACCAGTATTGCTAGATCATTCTGCGAGCCCCAGAGCGTGGGTGGGTCAGCTGGAACTTTGACCAACTGTACCTGAGTATACAGTACTGTACAGTATACATACAGTAGGCCTACAGTACATGCATTATTTATTATCTTCTCTCCACCAACCAACTTTACTTTACTACATTATTATTTTGATTATTATTAATATTATTATTAATATTATTATTAGATTTGTTATTATTATTATTGTTGATTGTTTGGTGGAGATAACATAATAATTAATTCTGGTTCAGGAGTAGTTTATAGAGAGGCCTTCCTTAGGGTTAAGCGCCCCATTAATTACTCTTTCCATTCACCTATGCATAGCCTCCGATAGCGCAGTTGGAATGAATGTACATGCTAAGATTGATATGCAGGATTCGAAACTGCATAATAAATCGTAGGCTTGTCCACCTATCTTTAACTGTCTTCGTGGTGCAATGCATAAGTGTGTTGATTTTCGGTGTGAGCGTCCTGGGTTCGAATTCCCGGACTCCCTGTTAATTTCATTAATCGAGTTTAGGAGTTGTTGTTGTTGTTGTTGTTGTTGTTGTTGTTGTTGTTCCCCAGGCTGCCTGGCCGAACAGCCCCAAGGTCCCGAGCAAGGCCAAGGCCATAGAGCGCCCCCACAAAACCCTCCCTGCTTACCACTAACAAAGCCCGGGTGACCGAAGGCACTCTAAGGCAGGGAGCTGAGGAGGGCGCGGAAACGCCCGGGAAACCAAAGCCCCACCCAAGGCCCTGTGCCCCTCAGCAATTATGAAGGGAAAGTTGAGGGGCAAGGGAAAAATGTGACGCTTTGGCTCCCAATCTGCCAACTTTTAGGTTGGCAGTAGGGAGGTCGATCCACGGAAAAGACGCCGTCACTTGAGATCTAGAAGATATATAAGTAAAAGGAACAGTCAGAGTAAGCTATGGGTATGGCAGAGATCGCTCAGCTCTCACTCTGATAGACCAGCCCATCACCACATGACTAGAACCCAATCCTCTCAGCATCAGCTAGGAAAGGCCCTAGAAAGCCGCCTTTGGCGGAGGGATAGCTCCCCTATTTCAACTCCTTTCGGAGTTGGGCACCCGCCCCGAGTTTAGGAGTAAAGTTGGTTGGTGGAGAGAACATAATAATGACAGTAGGCCTATTATTAATATTATTTGTATTTTTATTATTACAGTACTGTATTAGTATAAGAGCTCCACTTACTAGACACTTAACCCCTTCCGACATATGACGGGATTTTGAGCCTATTAGGGATACTTTAAAGCCTTTGTTACCATCAGGGGTATTTAGAAACCTTTAGTTTAGTTACTTCAACCTCTGCAGTTGTCTTTGAGTTAGCTGTGGGCAGAAAACTAATTTCGGAGAGGTAATTATAAGAGTGAGAGAACTCTATTTCTTATTGTTAATCTGGCAACCTCTGCATCATATGAGTCTGAAAGGGTTAATGACAAATAATATACATTTATAATTGCTTACTTTTTCATCCCTTTTTGTATCGGCGACATCAATTTAATATTTTTCTAGCTCCTTATAGACAATTTTATATAAAGCTTAGGAAGGATATGAGGTAGCTAAACAAATAACCCTTTAATTGGTAGACGTCCTTCCTGAGCCGAATAAAATGATTTAGTTGTTGCCAGAATACAGTATTATAAAACGGATGTCACATAAAGGGTTAAATTGCTATTTTGTGTAAACTTTCTCGTCTTCTTTCAAGTCTTCAAACAAATTATATATTTTTTTTTTGACAGTTGTTTTTTTATTATTTATGTATAACAATAAATAAGAAAGTTAAGGTAGGGTTAATTTATTAGTTCATTTATGTATATATGTATTATTGTGTTGACCCTCTCCGACATATGACGCTATTTTGAGCCTATTGGGGATACTTTAAAGCCTTTGTTACCATCAGGGGTATTTAGAAACCTTTAGTTTAGTTACTTCAACCTCTGCAGTTGTCTTTGAGTTAGCTGTGGGCAGAAAACTAATTTTAGAGATTTTTTTTTTTTTTTTTTTTTTAAAGAGACAATGAACGGAGGAAGGAAAAACACAGATAAAACAAAAAGGTCCATGTGCCTAAAGGCATCCTCCATTCATAAAATGTTTGTAACAACTGGATTTTGTAACAACTGGATTTAAACTTTTGTAGATTGTAAGTTTGTGGATTTAAGCAACTCGAGGGAAGTGAATTCCAAAGAGTAGTAGTTCTAGGGATAAATGAATTTTGATAAGCAGAAGTTCTGCATTGTGCAGGAGAAAGTATAAATTCATGTGCGCTCTCAGCCGTCCTAGTTCTACGGGGAAAGATGTGGAGAGGCGGCACAATTGAAGCAAGTTCTTCGGAACAATTACTGTGAAAATATCTGTAGAATAATGCAAGGGATGCAACGTTTCTTCGTATGGATAATGTAGGAAGGTCCTGTGTGATTGCAGGGTTATTGATTAATCTAATAGCTTTATTTTGAATTTTGTCCAACTGCCTCAATGCAACCACTCCACTTCCACTTCACAGAGGTGAACAGTTATCCATCTGAGAACGCACATGACTTTTATATATTACGGCCAACTGCTCGTCAGTGAAGAATTCTCGAACTCTGTACAGGAGTCTCAGTTTTTTTGAATGTCTCTAACATAATGTGTCCAGCTCAAGTTAGTAGTTAATGTTACACCGAGAATGTCAATACTAGGGGAAGTGGGAATATTTACATCATTAAAAAAATATATGGGAGTCAGTGAGATTCTGTCCGTTAGAAAATTGAATGTACTTGGTTTTCTGTGCATTAAAGGAAACTAGATTCTCTTGTCCCCATTCATTAATTCTAGAAAGGTCCTGGTTCAGAGAAATTGCAGTGTTTATTTTTGAATTTATAAGATCGGGTTGGGTGAAAGAATTGGTAAATGTGAAGGAACTGTGGAGCGTTGAGTCATCTGCGTTGGAATGTATTGGATTAGGAGTGGTAGATATGAGATCATTGATATGAATGAGGAACAGAGTTGGGGCCAAAACTGATCCCTGGGGAACACCAGCATTTATTGAGTGAAATTGAGAATAAAGGCCATCTACCATTACACCAGGTAATTATAAGAGTGAGAGAACTCTATTTCTTATTGCTAATCTGGTAACCTCTGCGTCATATGAGCGTGAAAGGGTTAATTTCCTCCTTAGACCTCCATCAAGCTAAATAAATTATCCTCAAGATTCCCCTACGAGATAAATTATCCTCAAGATCCCCCTACGAGATAAATTTGTAATTTTTCGGTAGAAAAATGTCCCGGCCGACGACCATACTCCTCCAAAATCACAGGCTCTCCATCGCTCGCCAGGAAAAATTCAACACCTAAATCTCCCCTTAACCCATGAACTGCTAGAACCTGTGCAAAATATAAGGTCAAGTTGAGGGAGGGAGGGGCTTGGGTTATAATGGAGTGGAGTGGAGAGATGCCACTACTTTCTATGTGTCACACAATTTTGATAACATTTCCCACCACTGGCACGGTATTTGAAGGGTTGTTTTTACACATTTTTTAATTTCGTGCTTCCGGAAGGACCCTGGGTTAAGTTTTAGCCTTTAACCAACTATATCGTAGTCCAATTTTAACACCTCTTCCTTCCATTTCCGCAGGCATTTCAGAATGATCTGGGTGGTAACTTGCAGACGACCCCACAGCTGATCCTCCGAGAGTCTCACGTGGCCGGGTGCTTGGAGTCCCACCTCAAGCGTGTGGATCCCCTTGCCCTCCAACCCTTACTGGATATCCTCGTGGCCTTCGCTAACGACCTCCCGCAGGAATTCTACCAGCGCCATTTTTACAAGTTCCTGGGGGTTCTGACTGGGAGGCTGAGGTCCAAAGTGCCGGAGGAGATCGAGTCGTTGTTTCTGTGTCTGGTGTCGCTGTTTGTGGCACAGAAAAAGTACCTCTGGGATGACATGCGGAGGTTGTATTTCGTGGAGGGGTATGCCGAGCTACTGTCCAGCGCCTGGCCGTGGTACATCAACGAACTGGCCTCGCAGACCGTGGCATTCCTACTGCACAAGCTTCCCACCAAGGAGGGATTCCTCGGCACGGCATTCAGAAAGCTCCCGGAGAACCAGACGCAGGGGTTTGGGCGAGTGCTGGCATCCATGGTGCGGTCCGACGTGATCCAGCGCCTCCAGAGTACCACCAAGGACACACTGACACACATACTTAACCTGCTGGGGAACGAGGAGGTGAACCAGGAACGAGCACTGGAGAGTGTTAAGTACGCGGTGGTTCAAATGGGCCATCACGTCACCGCCAAACACAAAGACAAGGCCATCGACTGGCGGACAAATTGGCCGGAGGATTCTCAAATGGTGTGGCCGGTATTTTGGGATTCCATTGATGCGATTCTACCGTCCGCCGCGTCGCTGGAAACCTCGTCACAACACCTTCATGCTGTCCTACAAGCCCTACAAATCCTGGTCGAGTATAAAAACGGGGCGCTGGTTACCGATTTCCCAGACACCCTGACCCACTGCCTGAAAGTGGTCCAGACGCCCGGACTGCCCGAGAATATTGGCAGCACAGTGTCGGACGTGATCGCCGGACTACTGAGCGCTCCGACACACCAGCCCACAACCGCCACACTCACCACCACAGTATCGACTATCCTAACCTCGGAGTACACTTACGATATCAAGCTGACGTTCTTTGTGCAGCTGTTCGACCTGCCGCGGTTTGAAATGAACGTCCTGCCACTAGTCCTACAGTACCTGAACCCCTTGGTGGCTGGAAAGAAGGATGAGGGCACGGAAACTGAGATCCTGAAGCTGCTTGCAACTCTGATCCTGCATAAGCGACCGCCCTGTAAGACTGGCATTGATATGGAATCCTGGGAACGCTATCCGCTGGACTTCACCCGACTGCTAGCCAGGGCCGAGAGTAACGCTTCAAGCATCCCTAAACTAATCGAGAGGAAGTTTAGCGAGGGGCTGAAGGAGGACCTGTCAAATATCGAGGATCTTATTTACTGTCTCCTCTGTCTCCCACACATAGCTCCGCTGGACTATCAAGATTTAGCACCATACTTGGCTTGGATTCTGAGCGATGCGGCCGAAACTCTCAACGACAAGACGCAGAAACTGGTCGACGATGACACCACCACCGTAAACAAGAAGAAGAAAGGTAGGAAATCGGGGGAAGTTGTGGACATGATAAACATCGACCTCAACGTGAAGGAGAACATCCCCGAGAAGACCAAGAAGTCGCTGGTCCTCCTCGGGTTGTTGATTGAGGCCATGTCGCACGTATTGAGCGGAGAAGACCTACTGGCCAGTCTCAGTCAACTCCAACTCCTTGAGGTACTGAGGAGTAAGCCACAGTACCGGGAGAACGTTCACTTCCTCAGGGCGCTTAATTTCCACTTCACCATTGCCGCCTCCGAGAATGACTCCAGCATCATCAGCGAGGAGTTCCTGAGAGAGTTTTATCCCTTGGTGGCACCGTGTTTAGCTTCTCCGGAACCACAATTGCGCTTGTTGGCGGTCCACACACTATCTCTCTTCCCCGTCACGATCCCACCTCCTCCCGAGAACGCTGGACCCAACGAGAACCTCTTCCAAATTATGCTGAGAGCCGAGTCTGTTGCTGTGACGCCCTTTGAGTACAAGGATCGCCTGAGGTTCCTTTCGAAGCTTGACGCGGACCACGTCTTCCCGCACCAGCCCGCCTATGGAACATTCCGACAGGCCCCGCTGCTCCTGTGCCTGGGTCAGCTGTATATCAACTACAAGGACGTGTGGCCGGCGCTGCTTAAGTTCATCTCCAGCTACGCCCACACCCTCCCGGACAAGACATTCTGGCCAGTGTGGTTTTCTCGACTTAAGATCACTACGCACGTCACCAGAGAACTACTGAGCAAGGCATCAGATGATACGAACGAGGCGCTCTTCCCCTCCAACGACCTCATAAACAACCTGACCACCAAACTAACGAAGCACGATGGCTTCACACAGGTCCCCCTCAAGCCGGACTATCAGAACTATCGTGAACTACTCTGGAAGGCTATGGAGCGATTCCCCAACGTGTGCGAGGCCCGGAGTCGTGATCTGGTCCCTCTATTCTTCAACTTTCTAGAGCAGGAACTGTTCCCGGCGGATTATACCGTCGCCCCGACTCAGAACCTTAAATTTGTCAAGCCCTCAGAAGATGACGAAGGAACGGAGGTGGACCAGTCTAGTGAAGGTGAAGGAAATAAAGAAAACTGTGGTAAAAGAGGTATAACTAAGCAAAATAGAGAAACTAATGATAATGATGTGAAAGATACACCTGATGAAATGAAAGAAAGCAGGATTGAAAGTGAAGGTAAAGAAACCGGCCCCAGCATCAATGAAAACAGAGAGGATAAAACCACCAAGACCGAACCGGAAGACGACACCGAAGACAAAGAGGAGAGCACGCAGAGCACCCGACGCGCCCCCATCAAAGCCCTCTGCGCCCAGCTAACCCTCTTCTCAAAATTCCACAACCCACGGATGCTCTTCCAAACCAAGAAACTAGAAACCATGTACCAGGAGTTGCTAAGTCACCCCTCGCCGATTCTACAACGACTCTCGCTGGATTGCCTCATGACGTACGGACACCCTTACCTGCTGCCGTACAAGGAGGGGCTGTACAAGATCCTCAATGACAAGGCCTTCAAGAATGCTCTCACTCTCTTCAGCATTGACGGATCGGAGCAGACGATTCAAGAGGATCACCGAGAGGGATTGATGCCGTACCTCATGCGGATCCTCTACGGTAAGATGCACTTCAAGACCGGATCCAACAGCTCTGGGAAGTCCAAAATAACAGTCCGGAAGGCGACGGTATTGCGATTCCTAGCTGGCGCAAGGGAGTCAGAGCTAGGATCATTTTTGGATCTTGCCTTTGACGTTCTAATCAAACACCTGGATGGATCAGCATTGGAGATTGTGATCCGTGCCAAGGAGAACTTGGATTTGGAGCGGGTCGTTCCATTGAGCCGGTTACAGGGGGCTCTGACCACCCTGGACAACATCATCGAGAAGATCGGCAACCTGCTGTCTGAAAAGATCCCATTCCTGCTGAAGATCGTGCTGTATATCCTGAATATGGTCTCTACGCTGCTTGAGAGGCGGGAGGACATCAGCGACCGTAATGTTTCCTTCCTGAAACATTTACGACAACAGGCACAGAGACAGCTGTTGGCGTTCTTCCATCGTTTTGCCGATTACGCCTGGTCTCTAGAAGAACTTGATGCGGTGTTCGAGACGATAGTTTGGCCAAACTTGAGTAGGCTGCCGGACGAGGGCCTCTCCACGCCCGTCCCACTCCTCAGCCTATTCCTGCTGTGGTCCGAGAGTCCCAGATACGTCCCACTCCTGGCTAGACACAGAGAAAACTATCCCACACTGACGCCTCTGCCCTACATCGTCAAGCTGCTGAGCCACGAAAAATGCAGCGAGTCTGTATCCTCCACAATTCTTAGTCTGGTGGAGAATCTTTTAACTGTGGAGAATCTGGAACCCAAGGAGGATGGTACGGAATCCCCTCTGGCATTACCGGAGAGCTCAAATGTTGTGAAGGTACACCGACAGCACTCACGGGACGGCTCACAAGAACAGAGCTACAGTACGGCCCTCCTCACCCCGCACCTAGACCCCCTTCTGGCCAGTATGAGGCATCTCTTGGCTAAGCTAGGAAAGGGTCAGCCAGTAGCGTCTCGGGATCTGACCATTCTGACCAGCCTGACTCAGTGGGCCAGCGGACGGGAGATCAGCGGGGAATTGGTGAGATTGATCATTCCGCTGGTGGTGAAGAAACATGTCAAGAAGGAGGAACGAGTGACCCAGCTCCTCACCATCTGCCAACACCTGCTGCCCATTGTGGAGGATTCTGTGCAGTATCTCCGGCCGATTATATCCCAGTTTGTGTGTATCACCGGGCGGCATGCCAGGGACGCGTTGTGTCAGTCATTAGCGGCGATAGCGACCACTAACCCCCAGCACAAACTCCTGGCTCAAACTGCGGCTGATCTCAATGCCTGGAACCTCAGGATGGTGGACGAGATGGATTTCGAGCGACGATTAGCCTGCTACAAGAGACTGACGGAATATTTCACTGTTCAAGAATCAGTAGACGTCAATATGTGCCACCTAATCTTGTACAACTGCCTCTTCTCCGTGTGTCACGCTGAGGACGCATCACTGAGGGACGTGTCGGTGCAGTGTCTGGCGCAGCTGACTGACTTCTGTGCCGCCCGACACCTCACACACCCGGCAGAAGTGAAGCAGGTCATCTCGGACAAGCTGCTGCCTCAGATGCGCCCACTGCTGAGGAACGAGAAGGAGATAGTGAGGATGGAGATGATGTCAACTCTCCGCCATATAGTCCTCAAGTGCCACGGGTTCATCGACCGCCTGGCAGACCTCCGGCAACTCATCGACGAGACGGACGACGACCTTGACTTCTTTTTGAACTCCCGACACATCCAGCGTCACAGGCGGGCCCGAGCACTGTCTAAACTCGCTGAAAAACTGATCAACGAGGAACTAACCCTTACCACCGAGACACTGAACGACTACATCATGCCCCTAGCCACCGTTTATCTCTTCAAGGATACCTACGCCAGCGATGACTACCTTCTTAAGAGCTGTACCGTCTGCCTGGGTGCCGTGGCCAAGCGCTTGCCCTGGTACCCCTATCAGAGACTGTTGAGGAGTTATCTAACCCTGGTTATGAAGGAAGACCTGAAGCACCTCAGGCAGGGGGTTAAAATACTTGACGAGGTTATCAATGCTTTCCACGAGGAGGTAGAGATTTACCAGGAGACCAAACCAGTCAAGGGTAAACATGTGAAGGATAAGGATAAGGAGGATAAAGAAACAGGAACAACCAAAGATAACACAACCCCAAAGGCAAACACACAAGAAGAAAAAAGGAAAGAGGCAATAGCAAGCGAAAAGGAAAAGAGCAAGATAGCAGACAACAGCGAGGAAATGGACGCGGAAGAAGAGAAAATTGATGATGAAGAGGAAAGTGGAAGTAAAAGTGCAAATAGTGAGGTAGCTAAGAAGGGAAAGGAAGATGCAGAAAATGTGACGGAAACTGGGGAAGTGATCACTCGGGGTCAGAAGGTCTACCGTGTCCTCGTCAACACAATCATCCCACAGATTCAGAAGACCCTCGCGGCTCGGACGAAAGCGGAGACGGAACATAAGCTCAACCGTCGCAAGCACCCCGAGGACGAGGATATCAAGCGGATCCCATTAGCCTTTGCCTTGGTGAAGCTCCTCAAGCGACTGCCCAAGCGTGTGCTGGACACAAACATAAACAACGTCCTCATGAAAATAATCACCTTCCTCAAGTCCAAAGCCGAGAGCATTAGGGAAGAATCTAGGAACATGTTGGTGAAAATCATGGTTGAGCTGGGTGGCACGTACCTAAAGTTCCTAGTGGGGGATATGCAAAGTATACTGATACAAGGCTTCCAGTCTCACGTCCTGGTGTTCACGCTACATGCGGTGTTGCTCAAGCTTAGGCCTCACCTCCTACCGAGCCATGTGGACGCCTGCATGGGACAGATGATCAACATTTGCAAGGATGACATCTTGGGGTTACAGGCGGAGGAGAAGGAGGTGGACCAGATCACTAGTAAGGTCAAGGAAGCACGTCAGGACAAGGGCTACGAGATCCTGTGCTTCACCGCCGAGTTCATATCCACGGAGCGCCTCAGGGACATCATCGTGCCGCTCCGAGACGTTCTGGCCGACACGCAGGACAAGAAAGTGGTCAACAAGATGGCCCGGTGTTTGAAGGAGGTGGCCAGCGGGCTGGATCGTAACGCTGGCATCCCCATCACCCAGAAGTCTATATTTATCTACGGTATGCTCAACGAGAAGCTCACGGACTTGACAGCGGACAAGACAGCAGAGAAAGTGCCAGCCAAGAGGGACATACAGAGGCCCGATTGTTTCCTCTTAGCGCCGGAACCCAAAAGGAGCAGACTGGCCCCCAAAACATCCCTTAAGGCCACCGCTCACATCCTCATTGACTTCTCCCTCGGTCTTCTGTGCACTCTGATGCGACGGGAGCGATTCTCCACCAAGGAGACGGAGCATATAAGTCTTCTGGACCCGTTCGTTGCCGTGGCAACCAAATGCATCGACTCAGAGTACCCGGAGGTCAGCATGGAGGCCCTGAAATGCTTGAACTGCCTCATTAAGTTCCCGCTGCCATCGCTCCAGACTCAACTCAGTCAAGTTAGAGCCCGGCTCTTCATCATCCTAAACAAGTTTGCATCACCTGAGCTGGCCAGGGGAAAAATTTATGACCTGGTTCAGTTGTCGTTTAAAACTCTAGCAGCCATCATCAAAGCTGTGGAGTCCTACAACCTGAACGAGGAGGAGCTAAGGGTTCTGCTGGAATACGTCGAGAGGAATCTAGAAGATGTGGATCAGCAGCAAACGGCATTTGTAGTGTTGCAAGCCATCCTGGCTCGGAAAATTGATGCCACAGAGCTGCACAAACTCATGCATAAAGTACGAGATATGTCGGTAAAGTGCAGCCGGATCTTCGCCCTACAGCAGGCCCGCATCACCTACTACACCTACTTCCTCACCTACCCCATGAAGCAGCGCAAGATCACCTTCAACATCCTCTTCTTCCTGGGTAACATTTCCTACAGCATCGAGGAGGGGAGGTTCTCGACCGTAACCATGCTCAACGCCATCATCGCCAACTTCCCCATCAAGTTCTTCAACCAGACGCTGGAGTCCAACTTGTGGTTCAAGATCTCGGAGCAGCTGGTGCGGGAGGAGTCGAAGGAGAACCAGGCACTGCTGCGGAAGGCCCTGAAGACATTATTCCAGCGCTCCGTCAGGCGGGAACTTCTGGCGGATCTCTGTGGGAAGCTATTGACGGATGAGAACGACAACGCTGATTTCACCGGGTACCAATTAGCGGCGCGGTCGTTAAGCGCCTTCCTGGACGTCCCCGTTAAGCTCCTGCCGCCCACACTGTTAACCTCAATCACTCCGCTCATCATCAAGTTGATCGATCCGGCCAAATATACGGAACAGTTGGAGGATGTTGTTGGTGTCGATGCTGATTTGGATGTTCGAGAGATGGATGCGGCCCTGACACATATGTTAGAAGTCCTCACGAAATTGGTTGCTGCTTTCTCCACGCACGCAGACTGGCATAAGCACACCGGGGAGGCTTTTTGGACAAGTGTTCAAGCACAGTTGAGATACCCACACATTCAAGTCAGACTAAATGCTTGCAACCTAATAGGGAGGCTGCTGGCGTCGTGTCCTGTGGAAAAAGAGGCCTCACCCAAGTTTGCCGGAGATACAGAACGCGCCCGGTCACTTGCTCTGGACCTGTGTGATGTGTTGAAGACTGAAGCACCGTCCGACACTGCCCTCCTGACGCAGCTCTCTCTTGGTGTCGTGAGGAACCTGATCTACCTTGTCCGACACGCTGTCAAGGTTCCCCTGGTGAGACCAAACTTTGGAGAACATAAGGACGCCATGAAAAACGGGGGCGAAGGGCAGCCTAAAGATGGAAATAAGAATCTCAAGAACGAAGCTAGTGACGAGGCAGCCGGCGACAAAAATACCAACAAGAAAAAGAAAAAGAGAAAGTTGAAGGATACCGACTCCGAACCCAAGAACAAAGTCTCCAAAAGCAACCAAGAGAACCCAAACAACAACAACAACAACAACTCCACGAACTCCCAAGACACCATCAAAGCCACCGGTGCCTCCGAGTCAAACCAAGTCCCCAAGAATTCAGACACAACAACAGCAACCAACCCAATAGTCCCCAGCGCCAAATGGATCCTCCACCGCGTCGGCAACTTGGCCTACGAGGAACTCAAGAACCACGGGAAGGAGCAGACGGTGGTCCGAGAGGCCCTGCTGAACCTGATCGCCGGCCTTGCGGTCATCATCGGCGAGGGGATCAAACACCCGCACATCCTGGGCTACCTAATCAAGCACTTGGCCCGCGAACTATCCGACGAGAACCTACCCAAAGCCCTAGCCACCCGGACGCAAGAAGTGGCCAACTTGATCAAGGAGAGCATCGGACTGGAGAGCTACACGCGTCACCTAACATCCGCACAGACCGCCCTGGCCAAGACTAGGCTACAGCGACGGGCCAACGAGCACCAAATCAAGGCCATCAATCCGCTCGTGGCCCAGCAGAAGAAACAGAAGAAACACGAGGCGCGCAAGGAGTCCAGGAAACGGAAAATCGCCGACCGGAAGGGGAAGGTCGTTAAAAGTAAAAAGCCAAGGTTGAAAGATCACGCTATTCTGATGGAGTGAGGGGAGTTATAAATTATTATTATTTTTTTTTTTCTATGTGATTGAGGGAGGCAAAAGGCATAACTGCCTATAGCGAGTGCCTCCCCCATAGTTGAAAGAGTGACAGGGCCAAAATCAAGGGACGTTCGAGCCAAAATGCCTGGACACACGGAGTTTGAAGCAATTTAAGCCATAGGAAGAGGGAAAGACTGATTCTGGGAGAGAGTTCCAGAGCTCAGATGTAGAGTAGAAGAAAGTTTGAGAGTAACGTTTCACTCTTGGGTTGGAGAGTTGCACAGAGTAGGGGTGGGATTGAGTTGCAAGACGGGTACCACGTGCCCTACGTAAAGGAGGTGGTATGCACTGGGATAGCTCTGAGGAACACTGATTATTAGTAGCGATAGAATAGCGAGAGAGATGCAACATTGCGGCGGAGAGAGAGAGATTGCAGAGAGTTGGTGAGTGGACGGGAGTTAATGATACGAAAGGCCTTCCTTTCAACTTTGTCTAGGAGAGCGGTGTGAGAGGAACCTCCCCACACATGTGAACAATACTCAATACAAGGGCGCACTATGCCCCTGTACAGAGCAAGAAGCTGTGCAGGGGAAAAAAAAAACCTAAGGCGGTTGAGCACACCCAGCTTCTGGGAGGCTGCCTTAGCAAGACTGGTAATATGGTCCTTCCAAATGAGAGCAGAAGAAAAAGAGACCAAGAATATTGAGAGAAGATGAAGGGTTGATTTTTGTATTGTTGAAGAATAAGGGATAGTCCGCTGGGAGATCCTGACGGGTAGATAGATGGAGAAATTGGGTTTTGGAAGCATTAAAGTTAACAAGGTTTTCTCTGCCCCAATTGGAAATAGTATTTAGATCAGAATTTAAGAGTTCTATGGCTTCATTACATTTGTCGTTGAGGGATTGCAGGCTGGGGCGTTCTGAAAAACTAATGGAGTAGTGTAAGGTTGAGCCGTCTGCGTATGAATGGATGGGAATTAAGGTACAGTTAAGGAGATCATTTATAAAAATTAGAAAGAGAATAGGAGATAGGACAGAGCCCTGAGTTAAGAGGGGATGGTTCACTTTTTGGTTGATTTTTTAATTTATTTAATATTTTTCTAGTTTCCTCCCTATACCCCCATCAAAGTTAAAAAAACAACCCCAGGATCCCCCCTTCAAGATATATTTGTACATTTTTCAGTAGAAAAATTTCCCGGCCAAAGGCCGGTTTCTTCTAAAATACAGGCTCGCTATCGTAGCCAGGAAAAAACTTGACACCTAAATGACACGAAAAGTCTTAATATTGACAAAGAAAAGGGGCGAAAGGTCTTAAAATCCCCAAACTAATGGGCTGATGGTCATAAAATCTAAAAACTGGTGGGGCTAAACATGAGGGAGAAGGGGGTCCAGATTAGCGACCCATCTCCCCTTAATGCCTTCTGTTGTGGCTATCATTAGACAATTTTATCAACCCCTTCAATACCGGTGATGTCCTATTAACTTGATGCGGGCTACTATTATCCGACTTTATTCAGTTTCATAAGGGTCTCCAGCAATTAACAACCTTTAAACTACAGTATCTCAATTATAACTGCCTTGATGGTGTAATGGTTAGTGTTTAAAATTTGTATGTACTGTATGTGGTAACCTAGGTTCTGATCCCGGTGGATCACATGCTAAGAGAGAGGGAGAGAAAGAGAAAAAAAGCGAGGTGGGCTCCCTTAAGAGAAAAAATCATGAATTATTTTTTACACTCAAAATAATAAAAAAAAAAAACATGAAAATACTGCAGAAAATAGACAGAAAGTACTGTACACAGAAAAAACACACCACCTTCACAAAATATATATATTAAAAACTTTGTGTCAAGTTTAGTGTTGGAGTGAAATTAATAAAAATAGATTAACCCTTTTTATTACCACAAATCCTTCTAAAACTTCACAAAATTCTCTATAGATAGCTAGAATAAAATTAAAAGGACGGCACCGGCACAGAAGGGGTTAATCCTATCAGTAACTGTCACAAATTATTACCCGTTTTTTAAATTTCACTAGCTACATCTAGACGATTGTGTGCAGTTTAAGAAGGATCTGTGGTAGTGAAAATGGTTAAGTGAGATACAGTAGTTCGAAGCCTGTTAATTGCCCATGCAAGTTTCAGTCTTTAAGGAAGTTAGAGCCGTAAACATCGATATTAAAAACAAAATGCAATAATAATGTAAGTTTTTGATGGCTAAAATGTATGTTGAACTTGCTGGTATGTATCTATAAGTGTAGGCTACTACAACCACACTTTAGCTGGGAATTCTGCTAAAAATCAATGTCTACAGCTCCAACTTCCTTACACTGTAGAACAAAACTCACAAGTGGTCAATTGCTGGAGGTCCTCTTTAAACTTAATTGCTGGAGGTCCTCTTTAAACTTAATTGCTGGAGGTCCTCTTTAAACTTAATTGCTGGAGGTCCTCTTTAAACTTAATTAAATCATCTAATAATAACCAAACTAAAATGAAAAGCATGTTACCGGTACCGAAAGAGTTAAAAACACATGAGGACTGGCAAGGAAGATGATAGTGTGTATATACTGTATGTACAGTTGCACTAATAAACACATGAGGACTGGCAAGGAAGATGATAGTGTGTATATACTGTATGTACAGTTGCACTAATAAACACATGAGGACTGGCAAGGAAGATGATAGTGTGTATATACTGTATGTACAGTTGCACTAATAAACACATGAGGACTGGCAAGGAAGATGATAGTGTGTATATACTGTATGTACAGTTGCACTAATAAGTGATGTCTCGGCACCAAGTATGTTTTGATCAATAATTGGTATCAGCAATATCTAAGCTTCATTTCTTCATATCGAGTGAAATATGCAAACCTGTTCCTACACTCACCCACCCTATTCAACATCTGACAGACATTAATACAGCACAGAGCAAGCCAAACGTAATGACAGCTGGGACATGACTTATTAGCTCTACACTTACCCACCTTATTCAACATCTGACAGACATTAATACAGCACAGAGCAAGCCAAACGTAATGACAGCTGGGACATGACTTATTAGCGCTACATTTACCCACCTTATTCAACATCTGACAGACATTAATACAACACAGAGCAAGCCAAACGTAATGACAGCCGGGACATGACTTATTAGCGCTACATTTACCCACCTTATTCAACATCTGACAGACATTAATACAACACAGAGCAAGCCAAACGTAATGACAGCTGGGACATGACTTATTAGCGCTACATTTACCCACCTTATTCAACATCTGACATACATTAATACAACACAGAGCAAGCCAAACGTAATGACAGCTGGGACATGACTTATTAGCGCTACACTTACCCACCTTATTCAACATCTGACAGACATTAATACAACACAGAGCAAGCCAAACGTAATGACAGCTGGGACATGACTTATTAGCGCTACACTTACCCACCTTATTCAACATCTGACAGACATTAATACAACACAGAGCAAGCCAAACGTAATGACAGCCGGGGCATGACTTATTAGCGCGACCGTACATAAAGTATACCTGATGTTTGTTAGTTTCTTGTTTTTTTTTTTTTTTATTACAATTGTGTATTTGTGATTTTTATTCTATTTATTTGTTATCATATATTTGGTACTGTTTACACTTTTATTCAGGCTAGGAAGGAACTCTCAGAATAAATGTAAACAATGTAGAACTTGCAAAATAAACACACCAAAACAGGGACCACACAATATAAAGACAAAAGAAATCAAATTCGCTATGTGGCAATAGTGCTTTAATCAAATAAAAAACAAAATTAAATAAAAAGAACAACACCACATATTTTTTATATCTTGAGATCCTTCCTAACTTGATTATAATTGACCACTTGCGAGTTTCGTTCTATAAGGAAGTTGGAGTTGTAGACTTCTGTATTTAGCGGAATAACCGGCTATAATACGGTTTTAGTAATGTTATAAATACACAAAACCCAATTCAACATACTCTTTAGCCATCAGAAAGCTACATTATTATTGCATTTGTCTTTAATATCGATGTTCACGGCTCCAACTTCCTTATAGCCAGAAACTCGCAAGTAGTCAATAGTCTAAAGTTAGCTGAAAACTATTTAAGAAGAGCATCATTGTACGGTATGTAGTCTGTGATTTTTTGTATGGAACAAATATTAATATGATTAAGTAAGAAGTATATTATCTTATACAGTATGTATGTATATACCCAGGCACATACCCCATAGCTGGGGGTGGCCGACTCCAGACAGAGACTGAACAGAAACTAAATTTAAAGTTCCATTTCTTAGGGTCCGGGACCACTTTCGCGTTCCCTCGCCCCTTTCTCTGTCTCGTCTAGTAGGTGAATTTTAAATGGGGAGGAGGATTCCTAGCCACCAGCCCCCAAAGTAGGAAAAGTAGTACAGGAAAAGAGACAGACAGAAACGGCTAACGTTGGGTAGAGGATGCCAAACCTCACTTTGGACAGGACCAGCCCTCACCCAATTAGCTATGGCATGACAGACGTGAATGTGTGTTTGTTATTTGTTTTGTTTTTTATCTGAATGTTATATAATTCTGTAAGCCACCTCGCAGGAAATGGCTTTTTCTAACTTAATTGTTAGGGGTCACTTGAAGCATGCTATGCTTACAGGTACCTACCTGATAGCACTATCGTTAGTGAGTGATGTATGTTTTTTGTACTTTTGTTGATATCTTGTCAAATTGCAAATTTAGCTTAACCCTTGGTTCCCGGCTACGCATTCTATAATATATCCCCGAAACCCGGGGGATTTGGCCAAAAAACGTCTTGCCTAGGCTACCGTATCTTTGTTATTTTGACTGCTTCCGCATTCCCGCGCATCCCCAAGCGTAGATGTGTTTCGTACCTGTAGAATGGCGTTCAGTAGAGCTCTCTAAGTCAACTGGTTCAGTTGTGATGACGATTTCCGTGGAGAAAACTTTGTGGCGATGTCAGCCATATCAGCTACTTTTCAATACTAAACAATAACACACAGCCACACAAGAACAAGCGACGCCTCTCCTTCTTGTGGTCGGAGATGCGCGGCGTCGGTCCAACCGGCTGTTGTTTACATGCGTAGGACAGACGGCTTTCAAAACAAGCTTACAGGCTTTCAAGCTGCCGGTGCCTCAGAGCCCTACCGGGTTCCTGGCCCTAGTTTGTTATGGGTGCCTCAGAGCCCTACCGGGTCTAAGGGGTTAATATAAAATTTGATATAAATTGTAGTTTCTTTATTCATACAGAATTTAGTAAAATTTACCAGAACGTCCCGGACTTTCCAAATTGACTTAATTCCTTGAACATGACGATGGTGTGTTGTTATTTGTGCGATCAGTATCGTCCCAGTTTTGGTTTGTTTATTTTGCAAGATTTACATTATAATTAACTTGCATAAATATGTGGAGAGGGTGAAATGGTGCAACCTTGTGAACCTTATACTGTACATATTGTATCTAGCAACATAGCTTTTTGTATAATATTCCATGTTTGTAATACAGTCTATCTGGATAAATTGTGTTACTTATTATACCGCCTTTGTGATTAATTTAGCCGGTAAAGATGGATCTATCTATCTATATACTCAGGCCCAATCCCCACTTTTCCTTTTTTATTTATTTTTTGGGTGGGGACTCAAGACAGAGCCAGAATAGGGACAACACAACAGAAAACAATGAAAAAAAAAAAAAAAATCCCACACATCTACAGTAGGTCTACATGGATCTACACAAGTGATTCTCCCACAACTCTAATCTATTATAGTATTTTGTATTTTCTCTCTAGTATTTTGAGGCAAGTAAATTGTTCCATAAATTTAATCTTTTTAGGGTCAATTATTGTGACTATTCTAAAATTTGACATCAATAATTTTAATCAAGCATTTTTAACTTGAAGTTTCTTGTATAACCTCTACTTACTTTTTGTCTGTATTTATTGTTTTTTGTCTGTATTTATTGTTTATCTTTTTCTTTTTCTATTATTAATATTAATATTGATGATTTTTTAAATTTATTGTTCTTGTTAAAAGAGTACTCTTTGTTTAAATCTGTTGTTACTTCATATTTTGCAATTATTTGTCTTTATATTATATGTATTCATTGTCGATAGTATCAATTGCTTACTTTTGCGATTTCCTTAGTTTATTTGTGCTATAAATGTAGGTTATTTGTAGGGTAGTTATTGATAGGGGTCACTTGAGGCATGCTATGCTTACAGGTACCTACCCGATAGCACTATCGTTAGTGAGTGCTGTACTGTATTTTATATATTATTTTGTAATAGTATAGATATCTTATCAATATTTGTATTTTGTACTATTGTTAATGTCTTGTCATGTTGCAAATTTGATTATAATATTTTGACATTTAACATGTAGTTTCTTTATTCATGCAGAGTTTAGTCAAATTTGCCAGAACGTCCCGGACTTCCCAAACTTGACTACTTCCTTTAACGTGATGATAGTGCGTTGTTATATGTGCGATTAGTTTGCTTGGGAAACAGATTAACTTGCTCATGTAGTAATGTACACCCTATGTGGTGGATTGTGTTCTTTTATTTAATAATTTTCATTTTAGTAAGCGTTGTTTCCACATAGCGATTTTGATAATTTAATTTGACTTTATATTGTCCTTGTCCTAATTTTGGTTTGTTTAGTTTGCAAGTTTTACATTTTAATACTGTATCTAACTGTTGGTGGTGTAATGGTTTAGGTGCTTATGTTCTGGGTGTGGTGTCCCGAGTTGGAATCCCGGGAGGACCATATGCTTTCATTAGTTTATTCTTGTACACTGGGATACCATAGTCTCTAGCCCACTCGTAACAATTTGTGGACCCCTTATGTGTTTCTTTATGCAATTATAACTACTGTATCTGGATTGATTTTTGGATATAACTTGCTTGTCAAAAAATCCTATATATATTTTTGTAGTTGATTTATGGAAAATTGTAGCAATAAATTAGTTTCCAGAGATATAATTCCACAAATGTCTATGAGTGGGCTAGAGGCTATGAGTGGCCTAGAGGCTATGAGTGGCCTAGAGACTATGATATCCCAGGGTTTGTATTGGATATTAATGTTAAAGAACGGGGTGTTACTTATACCCTGTTCCAAATAGGTAGACTAAAATTCTTGACCACTATAGTCCTTTTTTTCCCAGCTCAGGGTAAATTGACCACTTGCGAGTGTTAGGCTATAAGGAAGTTGGAGCGGTAAACATCGATATAACACAGAAATGCAATAATAATGTTGGTTTCTGATGAATAGAAAGTACTGTACAGTATGTTGAATTGGGTTTAATATATTTATAAATGTAGTGCTGTACAACCTTATTATAGCTCGTAAATCTGCTAAATATCGATGTCTACAGCTCCAACTTCCTTATAGCCTGAAACTCACAAGTCGTCAATTGCCATGTTACTATCTTGGTTACTCAGCTCTTACGTATTTGACGTAGATTTTGTAGCGAAATATGTTGTTTAAGTTGACTTCCCAAATTGACTAATTCATTGAACGTGACGATAGTGCGTTGTTATGTGTGCGATTAGTTTGCTTGGGAACCAGATATAAGTTGCTCATGTAGTAATGTACACCCTATGTGGTGGATTGTGTTCTTTTATTTCATAAATTTTAGTTTAGTAAGCGTTGTTTCCACATAGCGATTTTGATAAGTTAATTTGACTTTATATCTTTGTCCAAGTTTTGGTTTGTTTAGTTTGCAAGTTTTACATTTTAATGAAAACTTGGCATTAATACGATGCAGATGTAGATTCATATTTTGCCATTAAGTATTGAAAAATCAGTTGCTAAGGAGTTCAGTTTACTATCAGCTGGAAAACTTATAGATTAAAATGTAAAACTTGCAAACAAATCAAACCAAAACTGGGACAAAGACAATATAAAGTCAAAACAACTTATCAAAATCGCTGTGGAAACAACGCTTACCAAAATAAAATGTATGAAATAAAAGAACACAGTATCAGATTTATTTGTCCAGTAAGAATCATGAAATCTGATGCTAAAGGATTCAATTTACCATCAGCTGGAAAACAATAGACTATAGTTCTGGATATTCTTAACCCCTTCAGCCCCATGACGCGTTTTACCTTTGATTCTGGCTAAACTGAGACGATTGTATGCAGGTTAAGAAGGACCTATTTTACTAAGAGGGTTTATTGTGATCGTATTTACCCATTTGAGTCGTAGAGGTAGATTATAAACTATCGAAAATCGTCTAATGGTAACCAGAATATGATGAAAATTACGTCATGGTGGTGAAGGGGTTAGACCTTTACATGTAGTTTTACAGGCACTCTACACTTCAAGTTGTCTCATTTTAAAGGGGATTCTGCAGATAGGGGTACAATCGCGCTAATAAGTGATGTCTCGGCACCAAGTATGTTTCGATCAATAATTGGTATCAGCAATATCTAAGCTTTATTTCTTCATATCGAGTGAAATATACCAATATGTTCCTACACTTACCCACCCTATTCAACATCTGACAGACATAAATACAGCACAGAGAAAGCCAAACGTAATGACAGCTGGGACATGACTTATTAGCGCGACCGTACCTATAGGGGTCTGGGTTCTAATCCCCAGAGGATCATGTGCTTTACATACATACAATGGTTTAGCGTAACTTTCCATTATATGCAGACGGGGTTGCCTTTCAGTAGTTGGAGTGCACTGAAGTACAATAAAGTCCCGCCACAGCACTGCCCCACCAAGTCATCACTGTGGCTGATGTTGGTATAGTGCTAACCGTGCCTCAGCAAGACTCAACAGAGTCCCCCTGCAGTATCTGCAACCACACCAGCCTTAAAGCCCCGTCCACACGATCGAGCACTGCCCGTCGGGCACAAGGGAAATGTTCGATATGGGGCAAATTCAGCGGGCAAACCATGGATATGCCCGTGCATGTAGTTGAGCGAAATCACCAGGCACTGTCCGGTAGTTTGCCGGGGGGAATGGGGATAAAGGGGCCTGTGGAATGAGGGAAATAAATGTGTAGCTTGATCTTTAACCCATTCAATACCGGTAACATCCATTTTATTATATTCTGGCAATTATAATAAGTCTACACGGCTTAGGAAGGACGTCTACCCATTAAAAGGCTACAGACGATCTCAATTAATCCCTTTAGCTATCATATATCCTTTTAATCTTAATGCAATCGTCTAAATGTAGCTCAAAACAAATACAAAAATACTTCGCCGGTACAGAAGGGGTTAATAAATGTATATATATATTTTATCCTATTATACGGGCATCAATCAGGAAAATTTGGTGGAAGGTAAACAGGATGTAGTGTGTGCAATCACTTATTAAATGTCACTGATGGTATGACTTAATGTTAGCTTCAGAATAAAGTATGGGAAGCATCTCCATTTATATTGATAAATTATTGTTAGCAATATTATGAATATTTTATCAAGATTATTCTTATAAGTATGATGAAATATATTTATCTTAAAAAAACGTTGGAATCGCAACGACGAGACGGATCCAAATATACCATAATCTTGAATAGTCAAAATCAGACTAAAATCATCGATTTGCCTGGGCTTAATTAATTAAACCCAGGCATTTTTTAGCAAATGTTTTCGATTATGGGAGAATGGCTAGTCGAAAATGAAATCTACGACCATGTATGGATGCAGCTCGTCGAGAAAAATCGAATGGCACCAGGTAGAATTCCCTAGGACTTATAGTCCTTATAGGACTTAAAGTCCACAAACTGGTCATTTGGGGCATTCTGGGAGGCCAAGTCAAAGTCGAAATCCTAAACTAATAGTCCGATTTCAATTATGTTTGCGCCATTCGATTCAGCGTGTCAAAGTGAACTTATGGTTAAAATGTAAACAAAATCCATACATAGATAACAACGGAAAGTACTGATAATGTAGGCCTACCTCGATTTCTAATAAAATATAATAGTTACCCATTCATAACTATCGTTTTCTGTAAAGATTATTGAAAGAAAACTACCCGTCTTCAATATTGTATGGCTAACTATACTATTTGAACATGCCATATTATCACTTACGTGGCTGCTCCATTATAACAAGTGGGTAATTTGGGTGGAAGGAAGACACAGGAAAGAGCTTTAATTATATATCCTTCTCTAACTAATAATACACACAACAAAGCCACTCCAACAGCTTCTCTGAATTAGACAGCCACCATTGAAGTTTGATTATAAAACAAAAATACAGAATAGTAAAAATTTTGCGTCTGCTACCGCCGCCGCCAACACCGTGAACGACCGCAGCAGTGCAAGTACTGGTACTGAGCTGGATACACAGGCATAGTTTGCCTTTTCCAGAGGATCTACTGTAAGAAACTGTAAGAAAATGTAGGGGACAGTGGTTTTTATACTTTAAAATAGGCCTATTGGGCCTAAAAATTTGTCAAAATTTAAACATTCATATGCCGTTAGAATTGTAATGAGACGAATCCATATATACCTATGAAAACTCGAAAGTCGGCCACCAAGTACAAAAATTTTCCTGGGCAGGAATTTTGGAAACAAATATTTTTGATTCTGGGCAAATGGCTGGTCGAAAATGCAATCTACGACCATGTATAAGAAGCTGCTCGTCGAGATAAATCGAATGGCACCAGGTAGAATTCCCTAGGACTTATAGTTTGGGCTACAGAGGACTTTTAATGTCCAAAAACTGGTAATTTGGGCCCTTCTGGGAGGCCAAGTCCAATACGAAATCCTAAACTAATGGTCCGATTTTCCGCATTTCTATCGATAATATGCAGTTCGGGTTCATGCCAGGACTTGGCACAATACATGCTATCTTCATAGTCAGGCAGCTGCAGGAAAGATATCTACATACAGATAGGGATCTGTATCTTGTGTTTGTAGACCTGGAGGCCTTTGGTAGGGTGCCCAGAGAAGTTATGCAGTGGACTATGAGAAAACTTGGCGTAGAGAAGTGGCTGGTGCGTGTGATAATGAAGATGTATTATTAAGTTAATTTTAGTAAGCGTTGTTTCCACATAGCGATTTTGAGAGTTACAGTATTTTGACTTTATATTGTCTTTGTCCCAGTTTTGGTTTGTTTAGTTTGCAAGTTTTATATTTTAACGTAGGGAATAAACTAAAATAAATATATATACTGGTAATATAAAATAAATAATACATTCCACTAGAGGGATTTTTTTTCTGTACCCCTTTCTCCCTCATGTTTAGCCCCATTGCTTTTGAGATTTTAAGACGTTGGCCCTATTAGTTTGGACATTTTAAGACATTTTGCCCCATTTCTGTCAATTTTAAGACCTTTCGTGCAATTAACCTAAGAAGTGCGCATGGGGGTAATTAGAAACATCCCCTGTGCTGATGTATTTGAGCTGTTTCCATCACTAAAATATTCATTTTACCATAAATAGCATTAATACTTATCCATACGCGCCTATTATGGGTTGATTATAAAGGTATTAACCTGAAACAACAATAAAATGAGTGAAAACAGCGTTTGGATGGTCAAAATCGGAGATATAGCCCGCGAGTTATATAATGTATGGGTGAGGCAACCTGCTTTCCCGCCAATTTCCCCCAAGGCCACTGAGACACAGTAGATCGATTCTCTCTCTCTCTCTTGCTAACGGAGATGACAATGCCCTGCTTGCAACTTGCTAATGTTAGCACGAAAATATACCTCAGAATAAGGGAATAACAGGGAAAATAGGTGATAACTGAAGGAGGGGAGGAAAGTGGGGAAGGAGGGGAGGTAGAGGAGTGATATTTTGCATGGCCCAGGGGCCCCCCAAAAAAAGGTGTAAATTTTTTAGAAATTTTTCTACTGAAAAATTTACACATTTATCTTGAAAGGGGGTCTAGGGGGCTGTAATTTTAAGCTTGATGAAAACATAGGGAACAAACTAAATACCTCCCATTAATAATAATAATAATAATAATTGTATGTACGTATGTAAACACTCAGGCACATAGCGCATTGCTGGGGGTGGCCGACTCGAGACACAGCCTGAACAGAAACAACATTTAAAGTTTCAATTCTTAGGGTCCGGGATCACTGTTGCGTTCCCTCGCCCCTTACTCTATCTCGTTGAGTATGAGAATGTTAATAATAATAAAATACATCAATTGACCACTTGCGAGTTTTGTTCTATAAGGAAGTTGGAGCCGTAGATATTGATATTCAGCAGAATTACCTGTTAAAATACGGTTGTAGTAAATTTATAAATACATAAAACCCAATTCAATATACTCTTTAGCCACTAGAAACCTACATAATTATTGCATTACTATTTACCATCAAACTCTACAGTTTCAACTCCCTTAGAGCCTGAAACTCTCAAGTGGTCAATTGTACGGGGAATATTAAAACATATTCTTAAAGGTGGTATGGAAAGTTTATTTAAATTCAATTTGTTCATACATAATACTGTGAGAGAGAGAGAGAGAGAGCAGGGTATGATTGAAAATAATTTAACCCCTTCAAACTCATATGACGCAGAGGTTGCCAGATTAGCAATAAGAAATAGAGTTCTCTCACTATTATAAATACCTCTCCAAAATTAGTTTTCTGCCCACAGTTAACTCAAAGACAACTGCAGAGGTTGAAGTAACTAAACTAAATGTTTCTAAATACCCCTGATGGTAACAAAGGCTTTAAAGTATCCCTAATAGGCTCAAAATTGCGTCATATGTCGGAGAGGGTTAAATCTCCATACACACTCATACTCTCAAAATACTGTAGTGTAAAATAGAAAAACAAATATATGCTTAAAGAGAGAGAGAGAGAGGAACAAACATTAACCCCTTCCTTACCGAGGATGCATTTTGTGTTATTCCTGCTATATTTAGACAATTTTATGCAGCTTAAGAGGACACCGTGGTAGTTAGAATAGGTAAGGAGATATTTTTAAGCCTTTTAATTGCTACACGTCCTCCCTAAGCTAGATAAAATCGTCCACTACTACCCAGATTATAACGACAAGGACAACTCGGTACTAAAGGGGTCAAGAGAAAAAATCATGAAGGAATTTTTTACACTCCAAATAATAAACAAAAACATGACTTCCTATAACCCGAAAACACACCACCTTCACAAAATATATATATATTAAAAACTTTGTGTCAACTATCACTCAAGCTTAATAGAAAGTTTATCATTATTTTTGTAACACGTTCGGCTTTTCTCAACGCCCCCCTTGAACAAAACAAACAAACACAATATTAACCGACTTGTGTGACGCTGGTTTAATACAATAAAAACCCTCTCTTTTGGACTAATTGGTAGGAACTGATTTTTTTTTTTTTTTTTTGCCAGACGTCGTAATTCCCGAGAAGGGGTGGCCATGAACATTAGGCGTTTGTCACGAACCGCTAGGTCAAGTTGCCCGGGCTCGACCCGCTGACCCTTGAACGAACAGTCGACGCCACGGCTACCAGTCCGAAAGAGCGAAATTCCGGTGTGTCCTCTGCTTTTCGGACTACAATATGAGAGAGCGAGAATAGGCCTACAATCCGGAAGATCTCGATCGCATTCCCTTTTTTTTTTTTTTTTAGTAAGCGTTGTTTCCACATAGCGATTTTTAGAAGTTATTTTGCCTGAGTTTTGGTTTGTTTAGTTTGCAAGTTTTACATTTTAATTGTATTGTAGTCTGAAAGAGAGAATACGATCTGGATTTTCCAGATTGTATTCCCTCTCTTTCGGACTTAATCCGAAAGAGAGGGAATCGACTCCGAAACCAAAATCCATTCCGAAAGTGCAGGTATTCCGAATGGTTGAGTCCGAAAGGGAGGGGTTAAATTGTACTAATCTAATGAGAGGGTAAATGAACTAAATATGGACTTCTAAAATAACTAACTTTATTAAACTTTATACAATTAGCCATTTGAGCTTGGATATAACAAATTAGTCTCCATGAAAAAAAAATAGGAAGAGAAACAGACAAACACCCTAGCATAAAAAAGAATACAAAATCCACTCTTAATCCCTTCAAGATTAGGACGCACTTTAATAGTTTGTTGTGGCTTCCATTAGACTATTTTATGCAGCTTTAGAAGGACCTCAGGGAACCAAAGTAGTCATGTCTTACTCAATTAACCCCTACTGTACCAGAGGGTGTTATTATAAATGTAACCTCCAGTACCAAGCATTGTGGCCAAAATGGCTTCAAAGTCGAGAAAGAGCATCCTCTCACCCCGAAAGCTGGACGAGTACTGAGCCAGCTTGCCTGTGGGACCTTATATACACTCTGAGAAGTATTGCCAAGGTCTCAAACCAGTGTTTACAAGTCATGACGCCAGGTACAAGGACCGATTATTACTGACGTACGTCGGACGGTGCTGGTACTGGCGAGTTACTTTTTTACTGTCGGCCATTGTACATCGCTGATACAGTAAGGGTTAACCCTCGGATTTCCACACACCCTTCCTAATCTGAACAAAACAGTTGGATAATAGCCACAAAAGAAATATGTCCTCGTATCTTGAAAGGGGTTACTCAAACTTAATGTAATGTAATTTGGGCAATATATAAAACACAAGCCTACCTAAACAAAACATTTGGTTCAATATATAAAAAATGTTTAGCTTCAAACAAATTTATATTAATTATTAATTATCATGTATTCAATCAACAGATAATAATAAACAAATCTAAATACTTAGGAGGAATCCAAATGGAATTTCGACCAAAAAATCCCAATTGAATTCCTTAGCTAAATTGTGCTAGGACAAAAAACAAAAAAATTCATACTGAATCTAAAAACAAAATTTCATATTGAATAAAAACAAAAAAATTATATCGAATCCCAAAACAAACTTTCACATAAAATCCAAAATCAAAATTGCATATCGAATCCCCAAAAAACAATCATATCGAATAACAAAAAAAAAAAATCACATTGAATCTAAAACAAAAATAAAATAAAATCATATCGAATCCAAAATTTTAAAACTTCACGAATACAACGATGGAAAGAAAATAATGGGAGTCCAAACGAGAATGATCCAATCCGCCTTAACCCCTTCAGCAACGTGATGCCTTTATAATTTAGATTCTGGCTGATACTATGATTTTATAGTTTAACCCACGAAATCCCGATCGGTGTGTCCGGGGCCATTTGGGTAAATGCAAGCTTCATAATTCAGTAGCTATGGTACTGATTGAGACCACCTAGAGCAGTCAACTCAATTGTAAATTGTAGAACTCGCTGTTGTCTGTAGACTGCCGTTGAGATGACATCGCTACGACAAGTGGTTGCCGTGTTATGATGATTTTAGAGGCGCTTTTTAGCCGCATATTTTGCCTCCCGGATTTCGTGGGGTAAAAAGGACCTATTATACTAAAAGGGTTTATTGAGATCATATTTACCTATTTGAGTGGTATTGGTAGAATACAAACTAATGAAAATCGTCTGAGGGTAACCAGAATAGGATAAAAATAACGTACTGGTGGTGAAGGGGTTAAACTATTTCTAACAAACCGATAATAAGAACCCTTAACGACCTAGTGATTAATCAAATTTGAACTCCTTTGGACAGGTTAGTGCAGAACAGGGTGTCAAACCGCAGTAATTTTGTTTGAAGATGATGGAGTATGAGAAGGAATATGAGAAAACGAACATGAATTAGCATTATTTTGGCCATTTTATTAGACCTAGAGTGACGTGGGATCAGGTACTCCGGTCCGATCTCAAAATAAAGAACTTGACAAGAGGTGGCCCTTGACAGGGTTGCCTGGAAAGCCGCCATTTAGATGCGAGACTGTAACCACACTCTCTGTGGACAAAACGGTATTTAAACTTGTATGTATAATTATGTATAAGTGAGGTAGCTCTGAACAGGGCTGCCTGGAGCGCTGCCATTAGGACCTGAGACCGGAAACTGCACTTCATGTGGAATACAAAAAATAAGTATAAAATAGCATGGTTTTGCAAAGTCAATATGAGAAGGAATACAAGAAAATTTACATGAATTTCATTAAATAGTATTGTTTTAGCCATTTTATCCCTTCCAAACACATACTTAGAACTCTAAACCACAATTTTGACATCGTACACACACTCCCTTTATTAACAAGGCTAGGGGGTGCCCTCGTTACAAAATAGACTCGGCTTTGGTTTGACACCCTGGTACAGATTCAGATAAATTCCTCCACTCCGCACAAGCTTACATCAATCTAGCTTTATACTTGTAACTTCAGATTAACCCTGAATAAAGTTTAATTTGCACAGATCTAATATTTATAAGTCAAAGTTCCAAGTGAATCCCCCGTAAACTGTAAACTGTACTGTAAGAAACTAAGTAAAGCAAAGAAAAATATGCCAATCCATAATTTCACTGTTAGCACAATTGACCACTTGCGAGTTTCAGGCTATAAAGAAGTTGGAACCGTGGCCATCCATATTCAGCAGAATTATCAGCTAAAATACGGTTATAATACATTTATAAATTCATACAACCAAATTTATCATACTATTTATCCATCAGAAACACATTATTATTGCATTTATCTGTAATATCGATATTTACGGTTCCAACTTCCTTATAGCCTGAAACTCCCAAGTGGTCAATTAATGCACATGCAGTTTATAACGCCATACACTCCCTTGGTGTACAGTGGCACCAATAAGTCATGTCTCACCTGTCATTACGTTTGGCTCGCTTTGTGCTGTAGGCCTATTAATGTCTGTCAGATGTTGAATAGGGTGGGTAAGTGTAGGAACATGGTTGTATATCTCACTCAAAAAGAAGAAATCATGTGTAAATATTGCCGATACCAATTATCCATCAAAACATAATTGGTGCCGAGACATCACTTATTAGGCCGACTGTACAGGGACTTAACTGGACATTTTCCGCGAATCGCTAGACCGAGCTGCCTAAACTCTAGTTGTCTACCAGTGGCAAGGGGTGGGATCAAGCTGCCGACCCTTTGATCAGCAGTCAGACGCACTACCGACCATACCACGGCCCACGGCATTTAACTTGAATATCCAGATGAAATTAAACGAGTAGATATAATTAAACATTTATCAGGCCTGCTTAACCCTTCCTGCCCGGTTGTCATTTTAAAATGACACCACGAAATAAGGGCAGGTGCCCGGGTGTCCTTTCAGGACTTTTAAGCTTGAAAGCCTATTCAGCTTGGTCTGAACGCTGTGCGTCCGACGCATGTAAACAAAGCCGATCGTTGCGTCACCGCACCTCCGAAAACAAGGAGAAGACTCGTTTGTTATTGTATGTCTGTATGTCGTTGTTTCAGTAGTGAAAAGATCGTCGTATTGCTAACATCGCCTGAAAATGCTCTCCACTGAAATCATCATCACAACTGAACCAGTTGACTTAAGAGAGCTCTACTCAACGCCAGTCTACAGATTGGAAACCGCACTACATTTATAGATGCGTGGGAAATTTCTAGCAGTTAAAATTCACAAAAATACGGTAGCCTAGGCCTAGACGTTTTTCGGCCAGATCGCCCGGGTAGCCCACCCTGTCCTTTGGAGATACAGCCCGGGCCAGGAGGGTTAAATCACACTTGCATCTTTTCAAAATGGAAAAAAAACAAATTCTCCCCAAACTGAACGCTGCACTTAACCCCTTCTGTACCAGCGACGTCTTTTTAGTTTTATGCTAATTATATCGAGACGATTTTGTACAGTTTAAAAAGGATCTATGGTAGTAATAAGGGTTACATGAAATAGTTCAAAGCCTATTAAGGGTTTTTAATGTGTTTCCTAGACTTCCATCAAGCTTGAAATTACACCCCCTTGACCCTCTTTCAAGATAAATTTGTAAATTTTTTGGTAGAAAAATGTCCCGGCCGAAGGCCGAATCCTCTTAAATTACAGGCTCGCCATCGCTCGCCACGAAAAAATCGTCACCTGAATGGCACGAAAGGTCTTAAAATGGAGTGAAAGTTCTTAAAATCGCCAAACTAACGGGGCGAACGTTTTATATTATCAAAAGCAATGGGGCTAAACATGAGGGAGAAAGGGGTCAAGAAAAAAATCCCTCAAGTGGAGATCTGCCCTTAAGTACTGGAGGACCTTTTCAAACCGACTAAATTTGTCTAATAGTAGCCAGCATGAAGCTAAAAGAACGTTGTCGGTACAGAAGGGGTTAAGGCTTGTTCTTGTTGTTTACGGCAGGTGTGCTGGGATCTGTCTAAATCCCAAGCGCATCTTTTAAAATTGAACACATATCTCCAAAAATTAATCATCAAAACCCCAAGGCTGATTGCCGCACTTAAGGAAAGGCTTGTTGTTCTTGCGGTGTCTGTGCTGGTGGTGGTGGCGGAGGGGGGTTGGAGGATGCGGGACTGTCTTCGGTGATGGCAGTAGCGACCGCATCCTTCCCTGCGGCGGACTCCAGGGCTTGTCGGGCCAGCTGCTCCACCGCCTTGAACGGGCTCTCCGATGATGTGTTCTGGAATGGTGGAGGGGGTTGTGAGCAGGGTGTCAAAACAGAGCATTTTTGTTTGAATATGAGAAGGAATACAAGAAAATGAACATGAAATAGCATTGTTTTGGCCCTGTTATCACTATCTACAGCATAATAGACCACTTGCGAGTTTCAGGCTATAAGGAAGTTGGTGCCGTAAACATGGATATTTAACGGAAATGCAATACTAATGTACTGTAGGTTTCTGATGGATAAAAAGTATATTGAATTGGTTTTATAATGTTATCAATGTATTACAACCGTATCATAGATGGTGATGGGCTGGTCTATCAGAGTGAGAACTGAGCAATCTCTGCCATATCCATAGCTTACTCTGACTGTTCCTTTTACTTATATATTTTCTAGATCTCAAGTGACGGCGTCTCTTCCGTGGATTGACCTCCCAATTTACCAAAATTGGAAGCCAAAGCGTCACATTTTTCCTTTGCCCCTCAACTTTCTCTTCATAATTGCTGAGGGGCACAGGGCCCTGGGTGGGGCTTTGGTTTTCCGGGCGTTTCCGCACCCTCCTCACCTCCCCGCCATGGAGTGGCTTCGGTCACCCAGGCTTTATTATGGTAAGCAGGGAGGGTTCTGTGGGGGCGCTCGGTTATGGCCTTGGCTTTGCTCGGGGCCTTGGGGCTGTTCGGCCAGGCAGCTTGAGGAAGAACAACAAGAACAACAAGAACAACAACCGTATCATAGCTGGTAATTCTGCTAAATATCAATATCTACGGCTCCAACTTCCTTATAGAACGAAACTCGCAAGTCGTCAATTGAACTCTTAACATGCCACAGACCGTAGAGTGGTTGGTAGAGCAGTGGCCTATAAACTGTAAGGTTGATGGTTGGTGTCTGGGACTAAAGCCGCTGTCACACGAGCGATTTTTCCGTCAATTTTCCATGAGCAAGTTTTTTCTCGTTATATTTCGGGACTTTTTTTGCACTGGTATCGGTAACTAGACTGAAGGTAGAGTATGTTAGGCGGCTGAATTATGATGTAGTGTAATTTTTGAAGCTGCCAGACCATAATTGCCCTTAAAAATTGCTCAAAAAAAGGCTTGTGTGACTCCGGCTTAACCAGTGTGTGTTATAGGCAGACAACCACCCTAACCCAGCTCTTGAGCAGGGAGTGTCAACATTATCTGTCTGGTGTCGCAGTATTTATGCTCGGGACTGTACCTGGTAGAAGTATGGCGCCAAGACCATAATATATATATATATGACAGAGAGAGAGAGAGAGAGAGAGAGAGAGAGAGAGAGAGAGAGAGAGAGAGAGAGAGAGAGAGAGAGAGAAAGAAGAGAGAGAGAGCTACATAGAGCTACATAGATACACAGACCACACAGACCTCAAGGTCCTTACTAGGCAGTCTGGCCTTACAAACTATATATGCATATATGCATACATACACATACACATACATATACATATACATATACACATACATACATATACATACATATATACATATACAAACATACATATACTGTACATACATGCATACACATATATATACATATACATACATATACATACATATATACATATACATACATATATATACAGTATATATATACATACTGTACAGTGCACACACATACATATACATACATTTTTTTTTTTTTTTTTTTCATATCACCCCAGCCCTCTGCAGATAGAGGTCAAGCCTTCCCTTGATAGCGTTTATTGTGTCGCTCTCCACCACTCTCGCTGGAGTTTATTCCACTCTGTCGCCACACTGTAGGTGAAGAAACTCTTTGTGACATCTAGGTTTGCCTTTTTGGTTTTTAATTTCATTCCATTTCCGCGAGTTTGATTAGTATTGTTTAATGTGAATAGTGCATTTACATCGACTTTGTCGAAACCTTTTAGTATCTTAAAGCACTCAATAAGCTGACCCCTCAACCTCCTCTTTTTAATGAGAACAGGTTCAATCGTTTAAGTCTTTCTTCATATGGTTTATTTCTTAATGAGGGTATCATCTTCGTCGCTCTACGCTGTACTGACTCGAGTCTTACAATGTCCTTGATCAGATAAGGTGACCAGAACTGCACACCATATTC
The DNA here is from genome assembly GCA_032716605.1 of Paralithodes platypus. NCBI lineage: Eukaryota > Metazoa > Arthropoda > Malacostraca > Decapoda > Lithodidae > Paralithodes > Paralithodes platypus. The sequence goes on from CM064481.1 coordinate 33,132,282, forward strand.
AAGGTGGGGCCGTCCCATACTTTTGAACAGTGGCACTATTACGTTTTCATGTTTATATGTAAATTTTCGTTTAATAAAGCCCAATGCTATGTTTGCCTTATTTGCAGCTGCTGTACATTGGTCGGAAGTTTTTAGGTTTTCAGATATTAGTACCCCTAGGTCTTTTACTACCGTTGCGGTTTTTATTTGTTTGCCAATCATTTCGTATTTGTATTTCATATTTCTGCTACCAACCTGCAGCACCTGACATTTATCGACATTGAAGGGCATCTGCCATTTTTTCGACCACTCTGATATCTTGTTTAAATCAGATTGCAACGCATTTCTATCATCTTCGTTCAGGACTGTATTTCCTATTTTTGTATCGTCGGCGAATTTGGAAATGGTGTTGTTTACCCCTACATCGATATCGTTAATGTAAATGAGAAACAGGACCGGTCCAAGGACTGAACCCTGTGGAACTCCACTAGTGACGCTCCCACTCCGATTCCACTCCATTTATCACCACTCTCTGTCTTCTGTCTGTAAGCCAATTTTTTTATCCAAGAATGAATTTCACCTTTGATACCTATCCTCTCCAGTTTAGCCAATAGTTTTCGGTGTGGCACCTTGTCGAAAGCTTTTTGAAAGTCCAAGAAGATTATATCTAGTGATTTCGTCATGTCGTTATATGTGAATAGTTTGTTATAAAATTCAATCAAATTTGTTAGGCATGACTTATTTGATCTAAAGCCGTGTTGACTATTTTTGATTAGGTTGTTTGATTCGAGGTAATCTACTATCTTATCTCTAATGATTTTTTCCATGATTTTTCCTACAATTGAAGTTAGGCTAATTGGTCTGTAATTACTCGCTTTGGCCTTGCTACCCTTCTTGTATATCGGCGTAATGTTCGCATCTTTCCAATCACTCGGTACAATCCCCTGTAGTAGTGATAAGTTAAATAGTTGTGTCAGGGGTTTTGCTATTTCGTCCTTGACATTCTTAATTATTTTCGGGTGGAGCATGTCGGGTCCCGGGGTCTTATTTACATTTAAATTACTCAATTTGCTTTGTACTTCGGTAACACTGATGGTGAAATCTCCTATCACATGAGTTGGTGTTATTTTCAAGGGTATGATCGATAATTTCTTCTGTGAAAACTGAGACAAAATATTTGTTGAGCAGATTTGCCGTGTTTGTGTCACCTGTTATTGTCTGGCCATCTTCTATTAGCGGTCCGATTCCGCTTTTGATCTGTTTATTTTTGTTTACGTAACTGTAGAATTTTTGGGGGTTTGTGGCACTTTCTCTGGCAATAGTCATTTCGTAATTTTGTTTGTTCGCCCTAATTATTTTTTTCACTTCCCTTCTACTATTTTTGTACAAGTTTTTAATTACTTCAGTGTTTGTGTTATTTTTTACAAGTTTGTGGAGTTGATTCCTTTTCCTTATTGCCTTGCCAATGTCTCTACTGTACCAAGGGGGCATACTTGATTGTATTTCGTTTTGGTTTCATGGGTACAAATTGACTATGCGCTTCTGTAATTGTAGATTTAAAATGTCCCATAGTTCATTTACTTCGTTTATATTTATGAGGTTTGAGTGTATGCTTGATAGCGATTCCTTAAGTCCGTCGAGAGAGAGAAGAGAGAGCGAGAGAGAGAGAGAGAGAGAGAGGAGAGAGAGAGAGAGAGAGAGAGAGAGAGAGAGAGGAGAGAGAGAGAGAGAGAGAGAGTGAGAGAGAGAGAGAGAAGAGAGAGAGAGAGAGAGAAGAGAGAGAGAGAGAGAGAGAGAGAGAGAGAGAGAGAGAGAGAGAGAGAGAGAGAGAGAGAGAGAGAGAGAGAGAGAGAGAGAGAACTAAACATAACCACGCACCTGGTAGAAATAAAGCGCCAAGACCATAATAAGACCAAGGAACATGAGCTTAACAGTGAGCCGCAGAAACACGGACACCTTCCCGGCCATACTCTCCGTCCCGTCTACCTCATCATTCTCCTCCGCCTCCGTCATCACGCCACCACTGGGGGTAAATAAATGTTCTCATGTAATTATCATGTTACCTCCACAACCGACTTCACTCCTAAACTCAATTAATGAAATCAACAAATACATGTGGCAGTCCAGGGATTCCAACCTAGGATGCTCACACCGACATTCAGTGCATTTATCCATTGCGCTACGAAGACAGTTAAAGAATGGTGGACAAGCCTACGATTTATTATGCAGTTTGGAATCCTGCATATCAATCTAAGCATGTACACACTTTCCAACTGCGCTATCATAGGCTATGGAGAGATGGATGGAAGGAGTAATTAATGGGGCCTTAACCCTAAGGAACTAAACTACCCCTGAACCTGAATGAATTATTATGTTACCTCCACCCCAAAATAGGAACGGCACAATATAAAGACAAAAGAACTCTTCAAAATCAATGTGGAAATAATGCGTTGAAGATTTACCAAAATAATATCAATATATAAATATAATAAATAATATCAATATATAAATATAATAAATAATATCAATATATAAATATAATAAATAATATGAATATATAAATATAATAAATAATATCAATATATAAATATAATAAATAAATAAAAAAACATAAAACATATCTAAAAGTATTTGTATTTTGTCTAACCTATGTGTAAGAAGACAAATAGCAAAGTTGGCTATAACAAGTGTACCCCTCTGTTAGGGTTTAATTACAGTATTATCAAAATTAGTAACAAAAGAGTTGGTTGACAACACTACCACACAAAAACACACGTTTTGCTTAATTAAAATGTAAAACTTGCAAAACATCACAAACATAATAAATAAACTGACACCCAGACTTAATGCCCTCAGCTCACTTGCCCACAACAAAGAAACCACCACCACAGTTTACAAACAATATATAAGATCAGTGATGGAATATGCCAGCCCTGCCTGAAACACATCACAACACCTTGCAGACTATTCAAAACAAAGCCCTAATAATCAACACAGGCTGCACAGCTACTACACCTACAGATCACCTACATCAAGAAAGCAAAGTCCTCAAAGTCAAAGACCATCTAGACATGAGAGCCACTCAATTCCTGGCAGCAGCCTCCACAAACCAACACCATCCACTACACTACATGGCAACACACCCACAGACACCAAGGAATATCAAAACAACACACAGCACACAATATCACACACAAATACTGTCATCTCTCCCTCCCTGCCCACCCCAAACCAGCTTCCAGAAGCACATCCATACTCATATCTCTCGCCGATCCATTCACTCACTCATAAACAACACGCAGCTGCAGGCACGACCTCCTGAAATCCATCCTTCTGAATCCTCCCTTCCTTGTGAGGAGAGAGTCCACCTGGCCAGGCTGAGATGTGGGCACCATCCAGCTCTTCTGAGCTATCAGAAGAGACTGGATGACTCCATCGTCGACACCTGCCCGGGATGCAACACAGCACCTCATACTATTAATCACATCATAGAAGACTGCATTCCACACAATCACTTACACCAACAACATACACTCCTTGAGAGCCCGATCGTGGCCATGGCCTTCCTTAGGGACTTGGAGCTGTTTGGCCAGGCAGCTTAGGGAACAACAACTTCCAAAATAGGAACTGCACAATACAAAGACAAAACAACTTATCAAAATCACCATATGGAAATATGGTGCAGCATTTAGAGCCGGTGTCTTGCTTCCATACAGAACTAATGGTCCAGGCACATACACATCAGCTGAGGTTGGCCGACTCAAGACAGAGCCCGAACAGAAGAAAAAATTACAAATAAATAAATAAATAATAATAAAATAAATAAATATGAAAATAAGACTCACACACATCTACAGTAGGCACCTGAGTAAATACATAAGGACTCTCTTGCGGATGTCGGCTATGGTGGATGCTATAGGTAGCGCCAATGAACTTGACAATTATCTCGAACCCTGACTCAAAAGTACCTTGAGCAAACTGGCTGTAATTATCCACACCTATTTCCTGGTGGACTCTTCCCAAATGATAGAAATGTCAGCCCGATTGCTTTCAATCATTTTGAGTTATTAGAATTTTAAGGGGTCCAGATTATTGTCAAGTTCGTTGGCACTACCTATAGTGGTCAGAGAGAAACATAAAATACATAGAAAATATATAAATAAAATAAATATATATATACATACTGATGGTGCAGCTATTCCTTCATACACTCCCATCTTCACCTGTGACTATAGATCTATTCAACCAGGGCTGGTCCTATCCAGTGTGAGGTTTGGCATCCTCTACCCAACCTTAGCCGTTTCTGTCTGTCTCTTTTACTTTTAGGTGCTGGCAAGATCGCCTGATTGGGTGGCACTGCAAGGTGGGCTGTGGACGGTTTGGGGTATTGGCCCGGGGGTGCAAGCCCGTGGGCTGATGATCCCCTCCCCCACTACCCTCTCAGAGACAGATCTCAACTCTCCCTGGCCCCTTCGGGGGGAGCATTTGGATGGCTTCGATCTACCGGACTCGAGACTGCTTGGCCAGACAATCTGGGGAACTACAACAACAACCATACGTTCCTCAAGGCCCCCACAATAATTCACCTTGTGGTATATTTCACACCCCTAGTCCCCCATTATATCAATACTACTATCTATCTATCTATTGCCTGAAGCCGTGACCCCCGAAGGGGTGGCCACAAACGAACCGCCCCCATGCACCTCTGTCCCCAGTCAGTCGACGCCCCTCCCCCCAACCAGCACCGCCTTCGTTCATATACTTCCTCACTCCATCCTTCCACCTCATATTCGGTCTACCTCTCCCCCTCTGTCCCTCCACCTCGCTCTCATACACCCTCTTAGTCATTCTCTCGCTTTCCATACGTTCCAGTATCAGTATACTTGGAGGAAAGGTTATTGTTGGAGTATGGTGAGGGTGTTAAAGCATTGGCATAGAGGTGCAATTCCTCTACTCCTGGAATAGGGACAGTCGTGTGTGTTGACTGTGGTTTATGAGAGAAAGGGATACAGGGTGATCCAAAAAGTAAGGTGTGTACGTGCATGCATGTCAATAGATTGATCAAGCTGGTGATCAAATAAATAGTGTGCGTGACGGAGGTATTCCTCATCTCTTAGAGATGTGGCTAGCTAGGATAGAGTTTTGTACTTTACAAGCTCTTCAAATCTGTTTAGTTATTTACCTCTGTAAATGTTCATGTGGTTTACAGTGTCATGCGTTCTTAGTTCTAGTTCTAGGTATTCTACTTGTTTTACCACTAAGATGGTAATGGTATGGTTTTATTTACAACACCGTTTGGATATATATTATTATGTGCTTATTTTTATGTGGTTTGTACAGGTTTCTTTAGAAGGTATTTAGGAAAGGTTGTGGAATAGAGTATTTTCGGACGGTTTGTTTTCTGCCTTTTTGCTTTTCCCGTCGGGGATTGGTGGAAGTTCCCAAGGGTCAATAGGGAGCGGACCCTCCTGTTGCTCTCTTGGCGGGGGATTTTCTGGCCTTGACCCAGAGTTGGACAGGCGCGGTTGCGTTGTTTGTTCTGGGGTTGTCTGGTCTCCTTCCTCTTCATCTTCTTCTCGGCATGTTGGTCCTTTCGCCGCGGCCGAGTTTCTTCCTTCTGTTTTCTTGTGTGGTGTTGGGGTTTTGTTGGTCGGGGGAGAGTTGTGAGGGAAATCTCGTTTGGGGGTATTTTAAAAAGTAAGTGGAGGAGGAGGTGGGGATCAGGACTGGTCGTATGTAGTGGTAAAGCCTTGAAACGACGTCGAAGATGGGGAAATGCATCAGGAATAGATGGATGTGTGTGGGGATAATGCTGAGGGTATGGTGGTGAGATAGTGATTGAATGGGTATGGAAAATATGTAAAGTAGCATGGGAGAAGGGATGTGCCCCTGAAGACAGAAAGGACAGGCATAATAGGACCCCACTTAAACATTAGGCTACCATAGTGCGGTGGGAATATGAACAGGATTAGATTAATATCCAGTATTCGAGAATGGATAATAACGTCGTAGGCACTGTGCATAAACTTTAAACCGTCTTGGTGGGGGTGTAATGGTTAAAGTGTCTAAAAATCTGTGTGTGATAACCCCGGGTTCGAATTCCTGGTGGATACACATATAATGTATATGCTTTCATTAATTTCATTGGCAGGTGTTTGGTGTTGTGGTGAAATTAATACAAAATAGAGCTATCAGCAGGTTCAGGGATATTTCGTCAGCGTGGCGTTTTCTTATGTGATTTGTGCCCCTGGAATATTCTTTCCTCTCACTTAAACATTGTAGGCTACCATAGTTAGTGCGGTGGGAATATGAACATGATTAGATTAATATCCAATATTCGAGAATGGATAATAAGTCGTAGTAGTGTGCATAAACCTTTAACCGTCAATGGTGGTGTAAATGGTTAATTAAGGTGTCTAAAAATCTGTGTGTGATAACACCGGGTTCGAATCCTGGTGGATCACATATACAGTATATGCTTTCATAATTCCTTGGAGGTTGTTTGGTGTTGTGGTGAAATTAATAAAAAATAGATAATGGGTAAAGGGGGAAGAGGAGTGTTGTGGAAAATCATTCGGGGGATATATCTTCTAAGCGTAGTAAGGAAGGTGTACAGTAGGGTAGTAATCGAGAGAGCTGAGACGCGAGACACGGAGAAATGGGTAAGTGACGAGCACGGCGGGCTTAGGAAGGGAAAGAGGATGTGTAGGACCGGATTTTTGCCTTGTGAAATGTGTTGTGGAGGACATATCTGGAGAAGGGACAAAAGTTGTATGCTGACCGGTATGGACTTGGAGAAGGCCTATGGACAGGGGGAGTTTCATAGAGAAAAGTACTGTGGAACGGAGATGGTAAGTTTGCTAAAAAGCAGGGAAGAGCATGTATGAGGGTGCAAAGGCGTCAGTATGTGTGGGAGAATGAACAGAGGAGTTCTTTGATCGGAATGTGTAGGTTAAAGAAAGGGTGTGTGATGGCCCGCATGGCTGTTCAAATATATATATGGATGGAGACATGCAAAGAAATACAAGGAAGAGATGTAGATGTTGTGTGTACCGCTGATAAGAAGAAAGAAATAAGTGGAAGTTGCATGAACAGTACTGATACTACTGTTTCTCTGACCATACAGTTCTGATGAGCGATAGTGAATGGGAGTTGCAGGATCTGGTAAATATGTTTGGAACAGTGTGTCAAGAACGAAATCTGAAGGTAAATGTGGGGATGAGTAAGGTTATGGTCTATGAGAGGGGTTGCCAGTCACAGAGTGTGAGGTGAGGTTCAATTGTCAGGCTATGGAGAATGTCAGCTCATTTAAGTATTTGGGCAGTGTTTTGAGATGGGGGAGTGATGGATGAAGAAGTGCGGGATGAGGGTGCAACAGGGGAAGAGGGTTGTAGGAACGCTGAAAGCAATAACAAGACATAGGGTGGTCAGCATGGAAGTAAAGATTACTTGCTGGACAATGTGGTAATCCCGACAGTTGACGTTCACAGGAGTGTAGCATGGACGTTGTTAGAGAGACAAACAAGAGAGTGAGAGGAGTGGAAAATCAGTGACTTGAAAAAGTGTGTGCACAGTTACATGGAGGGATAGACAGACGAATGAGGGAAAACTTAGACCGGTGTGGTGTAGATGTGCTGAAAAAGTGTGAAAAGGAACACCTTGAGACGGTTCGGCCATGTGGAACGTATGGAAAACGAGAGAGAATGGAATAGGAAGAGTGTTACGAGAGGTGAAGTGGAAGGAAAAGGAAAAAAGAGGGAGAGGTAGAGGTTAAGCGAGAGGGAGGGTGGAGGGATGGACGTTAACCGGCGGGAACGCGCGAGAAAGCTATTAAGAGGTTTTACTGGGGCAACGGCGGCCAAAGCTCTTAGGAGGGCAGGCCTAAAAATAAGCATTTTAAAAGGCCCCAGTAGCTACTTAAAACATTTTTTTTTTCTCAATACATCATATCACTTTTCCACATGTGCCAATTATCCCCCCCTTCCCCCCTCCTTCAATTAATTCCACCTATTTTTCCACTTATTAACCATCTTATTGGTTGTAGTGATCATGGCCAATATCTCCAGACCTGGTCAAAACCGCCCCCCCCCCCATGCTCATGTTTGCTAGAGATAGGGTATAGATGCGCGAGTACGAGGGAGGGGATGGTTCCGTGTGGCTGTAGGCCTTCAGAGAGGGAGGGTGTACCATCGCGGACGGGCTCAACAACTCTTGACTGAAGCGGTTGACTATAATTCGCTATTTTTGACCAGAATAATTATATTTTTTTATTTTTTTTTTTTTTGTATCCCACTTATTTTATTGTTGTTAAGGTTACTATCTTCATAGTAAAGGTAAAATAGGCGCATATGAATAAGTAATAACGATATTTATCGTAAAATGACGATTGTAGGCGGGAAAGAGGCCTAATATTGCCGCCCAGAAATGTGGCCTGTTCGCTACACCCTGCGCGCGCTTTATAGGTTAAGAAGTGCAAAGGGGTACCATTAAATATATTAATGGAAACTAGGGAAAGATGTGGGAAGGGTAACGTGGGGCAGTAACATCAATTCAACATTATGTCTGTAGTGACTGGGAACACAAGAGATGTAGTGGAGCTAGAGGACCTTTGACAAGAATACATAGACGTTTGCATGTGCAGTGTGCAAGGGAGATTCTCCCGTATTTAAATGACCCGCTGTTAGTGTTGATTTTGACAGTGTAACGCTGGAGTGTGGTGAATACAGTTCTGCTACCTGGGCGACACGGTTTCTGCCAGAAGGTGGCGCTGACGCTAGATACCATTGCTAGAGGACAGAAGTGGCTTGGGAAAGTTTAGAGGGCTGTTGCCACTCATGATCATGAGAGGGCTCCCACCCCACCTTAAAGGTTAAGGTGTATACTTCGTGTGTTAGGAGCGCGGATGAACCTATGGGCCTCGGAGACGTAGCCAGTTTAAAGCGGAGGATATCAATAGAATTGGAACGGAATGAGAAGAGAATGTTGAGCTGGATGTGTGGGTTAATCTTAGGGACAGGGTATCGAGTGAGGGATTGAGAAGGAGTCTGGGCATTAGGAGTGTCAGTGAAGTGATGCGCACGAGCCGACTTGGTTGGTTTGGACATGTGGAGAGAATGGATGATCAGAACTGGGAGAAGAAATGCCGGACTGTGAAGGTAGGGGGAGCTGAACGTAGGGGTGGACCTAGAATGACGTGCGTTCGGGTACTCCGGTACGATCTCAAAATAAAGAACTTGACAACAGAGGCGGCCCGCCTGAAAAGATGCCATTTAAGACGCGAGATTGTAACCACATTGTCTGTGGACAAAACGGTCTTTAAACTTGTACTTATGTTTGTATATAGGATAGGTATGGGTACAGTTAGGTACCAATCAAACATGGACATGTCACGAAGGTGGCTGTAGACAGGTGTTATGGAGAGAGGTATCCTGACTAGGATAGCGACGCAATCAATAAAATGAAGGACGGTAAAGCTCCAGGGTGGTCTGACATTGTCGCTGAGATGATAAAAGCCTCAGGGGAGACTGGTGTCAACTTAGTCACTGAGTGATAAACACCATTATTAAAGATGAGAAAATCCCAGAGGATTGGCTCAAAAGTGTAATAGTAAATATTTACAAAGGAAAAGGGGATGTGCTAGGATAGAGGAAATTATAGGGGCCTGAAAATGCTTGACCAAATCATGAAGGTCTGTGAGAGAGTCTTTGAGGGTTTGATCAGGCAAAGCATCTCCATTGATGATATGCAGTTTGGTTATATGCCAGGACGGGGTAAAACCGATGCTATCTTCATAGTCAGGCAGATACAGGAAAGATACTTATAAAAGGCAGGGATCTTTACTTTGTGTTTGTAGAACTGGAGAAAGCCTTTGACAGGGTGCCTAGAGATGTTGTGCAGTGGGCTATGAGGAAACTTGGTGTGGAAGAGTGGCTGGTGCGTGTGATAATGAAGATGTATGAGGATTCGCGAAGTGCGGTGAGGGTGAAGGGTCTACTGAGTGATGAGTTCGTAGTCCGTGTTGGAGTCCATCAGGGTTCAGTGTTAAGCCCCTCTTCGTTATTATGGTCCTGGAGGCACGGTCTAGAGTTTTTAGAGGATGACTCCCGTTGGAAACTGTTTTATGCAGCCGATTTAGTCCTAATAGCTGACAATATGCAAGATGCTGAGGCCAAATTCAGAGATGGAGAGAAGGCATGGCGAGCAAGGGTTTAACCCACTGAGCCCAAGCTAGTTAATAATAAATGTACCACCCAGGACCGGCAGGTTTTGAGAAAAAAAAACATTTTCCAGAAAACACCAGGAATGGGTTAGGAATGAAGGAAACCCCACAAAAAACTGATCTCCCAGGTCATTAACCCTTCTTTGGCGGCGCGCCATTATGTTGTGTGAAAGAATTTTGGACTAAGTGGCGGTTCAAAACTTATGTCGTGTGCCATTTTCAGGACGTAATGTCAGAGAGAGAGAGAGAGCTGAGCGGTGTGAGGAGCGTAGTAAGGCTATGACCGGCGCCCACCACCGCGTGGGCCAACCTACCTAATTACATGGTTTTTGCACGGTGTTGCGTGATCGTTGCAAGAAACCAGTGGTAATACAAGGATGGTTGGGGTGTCACTGGAAAGCTCTGTTTATGCCCTTTCAGGGATAGATAATTGTTTTACGCTCTGGCTCTATTTAGGCATGAAAATGATCACGTAAACATCCCTATTAAGGGTAAAACACCCCGCTGGGTGGTACATATAAATTACCGCCTAGCGTTTAGGTCGTTAGGTTAGGGTCCTACGGTGCGCCCGAAAGTCGGATTTACAGGGGGAAATGGGTAGGCAAAAACAGGATTTTGCGCGCTCAGGCGCAAACGGTTGGACTTTGAGAGTGTTCAACCATCGTCATTGTTGCGTGCGATACTACACAGTTCCCTACAAATCTGAGCCCTCTAGGTGCAAGGACCGGAGTAATTAACCGTTATGCACCTTATGTGACGCTGGGGTTTAGCGTTACAAACATTGCGACAAAACAGTGCGTCACTGGGGCTCGTGGGTTAAGAGTCAATATTAACAAAACAAGGTTATGCATTGTAGATTGAGACGAGGCAATGTGGAAAAGAGCGGTGTATACCCATATGCAGTGTGTGGAAAGGGTGGGGGCGTTAACGCGATTCAATGTAGCATCTGTCGACGCTAGGTGCACCATGGGAATAAGCGCTGTAGTAGAATAAAGGGACCCTTGCCGAAAGATATGTCAGAAATAGAGAAATTTGAGTACGTAGTTGCAAAGGCGAGCTTGTGTTAAGTGATGATCCTGTGGCTGTGAATTTTGGAAATAAGCCATTGGAGCTGGTGAACAAGCTTTGTTACCTAGGAGATACATCTCTGCCGGTGGTGGGACAAGACTGCCACTGTCGCTAGAATTAGATGTGGCTGGGGAAGTTCAGAGAACTGCTGCCAATCCTGACCATGAAAAGAATGCCTCTCCCCTGAAGGGAAAGGTGTATGCCTCATGTGTTAGAAGTACAATGATGTATGCCTCAGAAACATGGGCCATTAAAGTAGAGGATGTCAACAGAATGGAATGTAATGAGATGAGAATGGTGAGATGGATGTGTGGGGCCAGGCTGCAGGATAGAATAACAAATGTTGAGCTGAGGAGACATTTAGGTATTAAGATTATTAGCGAGGAGATGGCATACAAGTAGACTGGGATGGTATGGACATGTGGAGAGAATGGATGAACAAAATTGGGTGAAAAAATGCAGGTCTGTGATTGTGGAGGGAGCTGAACCAAGGGGTGGACCGAGGATGACCTGGGATCGGACTATATGTGCCGATCTCAAATCCAAAAACTTGACAAGTGAAGCAGCCCTTAACAGGGTTGCCTGGAACGCCGCCATTTGGAAAAGAGACTGAAACTGCACGTATGTGTGGAGCACTCAGTCTTAAAATGTTATGTATGTATGTATGTATGTACCTACAGTATCTAATGTTGAACAGGTTGAGAGAGAGGTATCTGCTCATGGCCGAGTGGTTACGGTGCTCAACTCTCCCAAATATACCTGGAGTGAGTGGGTTTGAATACATACATAAAACAAACATAACATTTTAAGACTGAGTGCTCCACACATACATGCAATTTCAGGTCTTGTCCTAATGGCGGCGTTCCAGGCAACCCTGTTAAGGGCTGCTTCACTTGTCAAGTTTTTGGATTTGAGATCGGCACATATAGTCCGATCCCAGTTCATCCTCGGTCCACCCTTTGGTGCAGCTCCCTCCACAATCACAGACCTGCATTTTTTCATCCAATTTTGTTCATCCATTCTCTCCACATGTCCATACCATCCCAGTGTACTTGTACGCATCTCCTCTAATAGTCTTAATACCTAACGTCTCCTCAGCTCATTATTGTTATTCTATCCTGCAGCCTGGCCCCACACATCCATCTCATCATACTCACCTCCTTACGTTCCATTCTGTTGACATCCCTACTTTAATGGCCCATGTTTCTGAGGCATACGTCATTGCACTTTTATCACATGAGGAATACCTTTCCGTTCAGGGGGAGAGGCATGCCTTTCATGGTCAGAATTGGCACCAGTTCCCTAAACTTCCCCACCCACATCTAATTCTAGCGATTTCTAGTAATATGGAGTTCTGTAAATCATGTTTTATCTGCCGGGCCTTTATTGTTATCGTTATTTATTATTTCCCTCTTACAAACACAGTACCGTACTGTACTAGTTGCTGCCATTAATGCACTTGTTGGGAGACTTTAGTGTGTTATTGTACTCTTCATGCTTATCAATATATATCATGAAATAAAAGGGAAATATGGTGTGTTCTCAATTAAGTACTTGGAGCAACTAAGATTTAGTTTTAATCATCCAGGAGAGAAATTGTAACCATTTTATTATGTTGGTAGGGTTGTGTAACGACCAAAATAATACAGTTCTCAAACGATATTTACCTTAAGAACTTGCTTGGTAATTTCCCATACTTGTCCATAATGCTGAGAGTTGGGTCTTGTAGGACAGTCGAGATATTGGGAGATGTGTCAGTGTCCTTGTGTCACCATCTTTTGTGGCACCATCCTCTGTGTCAGTGTCATCTGTGTCAGTGTCCTTTGTGTTCCGTGTCCTTTTCGGCACCATCCTTTGTGACCGTGTCTGTGTCCTTTGTGGCATCATCCTCCTGTGCAGGCAGAGTCTCCAGCGCTCTCCTGGTATTCTCGTATCTGTTGGTACAACATTTTCTTGAAAGATTCCCAACACAGCTGATTGGTATATTCTACCATGTACAATTGCGCTAATAAGTGATGTCTCGGCACCAATTATGTATATATTGATCAATAATTGGTATCAGCAATATCTAAGCTTCATTTCTTCATATCGAGTGAAATATACAAACACGTTCCTTCACTTACCCACCCTATTTAACATCTGTCTAGAATTTTTAGAGGCGTGCTCCCGTTGGAACTGTTTTATGCAAACGATTTAGTCCTAATAGCTGACAGTATGCAGGATGCTGAGGCCAAATTCAGAGAGTGGAGAGAGGGCATGGCGAGCAAGGGTTTAAGAGTCAATATTAACAAAACCAAGGTTATGCATTGTAGTTTGAGACGAGGCAATGTGGAAAAGAGCGGTGCATAACCATGTGCAGTGTGTGGAAAGGGAGTGGGCGTTAACTCAATTCAATGTAGCATCTGTCGATGTTGGGTACACCATGGGAGTAAGCGCTGTAGTAGAATAAAGGGGCCCCTGCCGAAGGATAAGTCAGAAATAGAGAAATTTGAGTGCGTAGTGTGCAAAGGCGAGCTTGTGTTAAGTGATGATCCTGTGGCTGTGAATTTTGGAAATGATCTTTGGAGCTGGTGAACAAGTTTTGTTACCTAGGAGATACCATCTCTGCCGGTGGTGGGGCTGAGGCTGCCACTGTTGCTAGAATTAGGTGTGGCTGGGGGAAGTTCAGAGAATTGATGCCAATCCTGACCATGAAAAGAATGCCTCTCCCCTGAAGGGAAAGGTGTATGCCTCATGTGTTAGAAGTGCAATGACGTATGCCTCAGAAACATGGGCCGTTAAAGTAGAGGATGTCAACAGAATGGAGCGTAATGAGATGAGAATGGTGAGATGGATGTGTGGGGCCAGGCTACAGGATAGAATAACAAATGTTGAGCTGAGGAGACGTTTAGGTATAAAGAGTATTAGTGAGGTGATGAGTACAAGTAGACTGGGATGGTATGGACATGTGGAGAGAATGGATGAAAAAAATTGGGTGAAAAAATGCAGGTCTGTGATTGTGGAGGGAGCTGTACCAAGGGGTGGACCGAGGAAGACCTAGGATCGGACTATACGCGCCGATCTCAAATCCAAGAACTTGACAAGTGAAGCAGACCTTAACAGGGTTGCCTGGAATGCCGCCATTAGGGACAAGAGACTGAAACTGCAAGTATGTGGGAACACTCAGTCTTAAAATTTTAGGTCTGTATGTATGTATCTGACAGACATTAATACAGCACAGAGCGAGCCAAACGCAATAACAGCTGGGACATGACTTATTATCACAACGGTAATTATAAATGGTGACACATCCATTTGATTCAGTATCAAACTTTAATTTTATATTACAAAGGTTTGCTTAATCAGTTTGAGGGTTGATAACATATCAGAATATCACCATGGCTGTACCTCTCCACCCTTTATTAGTGTAATTGATAGTGAATCCAGTGAAGAGTTTTTATTCAAAATTTGTCATTCTGTTATAAACAGGATGACTATTTACCTTTAGGCTGGTGGTTAGATATCTTGGTCAGGGAATTGCTCCCTTATCTTCTGTGACCAATCATCCGCCTCCACACTACAGTAATCAGCATGGTCAATGGCTGTGATCACTTCCTGTGCGTGTTAACAGTGTAGATACTTGAGAGCAGCCTTCAGTTGCTGCTCCCCTTCCTTTCCTTCCTTTCTTCATGGGCCCACAACTCTGGTCTCCTCCTGCTGCAGCTGTTGTACTGATGCCTTATGCTTTGCTCCACCAGGACATATAGATTGCACTAGCAGTTGAAGGTGCATCGTCCGTACTGCTGTCCAGTTCATTACTGTACTGGTCCAAACTGGTGATACGATACTGTTTGGTACCAAGTCAAACAGTCCCTCAAACACTGTTTATCTGTTCCTCCTTTCATGGATCGTAGCTGTCCTGCTCACTCGGTTGTCTGTTTCTTGCTCTTCACTCCTGTTGCTACTGACACGGTAGAATTATTTCCTGATGAAGCGGTGACTGTAATTGATATTGATGCTGGTGTTGAAATATTTGTGTTAGCTTGAGGGCTTCCATATTCTTAATTACGGCTTCAGTACCATAGGCAATAGGGAAGCTTGAGGTGTTAGTGGCTTGGTGAGCAACACGACAGGTGGGGCAGGACACTTGACCAGGCCCGTAAACAGATACCTGGAGGCAGAGGGAGCCCACCCCGAAGTTGTGGGCCAACAAGGCTAGAGTGCGTGGCAGGTCGCTCAATTTCATCATACTTGGTGAAACACACAACTGCCTTTGTCCATCAGGGTTTGTCCTGTTACAATAATTAAGAAACATGTTAAAACTCTACTGCCAGCTGGCAAACATTCAGTACAGGGTCTCCCTCGATGTATGATTGTGTTACATCCCTGAAAAACCCGATCTTTAAAGGAAAATCTTTTAGCAAACCCTACAATTAATGGGGTAAATAAGGATGCATTCTCGGACCAGCCAAAAACCAAAACCAAAATCCTATAATAATATCGTAAATCGGGGCATCAGATAGTGATGGAGACCTGTATCTGGTACTGTACTGTAATAGCTAAAGCAAAATAACAAAAAAATACACAAAATGACAATAATCCTATATTTAACCCTCTCACGCTTGGATACGTAAATCCCCTAAATCAGGAAGGGTGTACCACCATGCACGGATACGCAATGGACTGTATTGAACACTTTAGAAATCAATTGAATGACAACTAAATACAGTAATCACCCCCATAACCGGTCTGCCATTATACGAACCTCGCCAATTCCCGGACAGGTCATGGGAGATATATGTAAATATAGTACAGTTATTGTTTATGACTTTCACAGCATTATAATTTGAAGCGCAAAGATTCTGAGTGACCGAAATCACCGATATACCATACATAAATAAAATTTTAAGACTGAGTGCTCGACACATACGTGCAGTTACAGTCTCATGTCCTAATGGCTGTGTTCCAGGTTGCTAAAGGTCTGCTTCACTTGTCAAGTTTTTAAATTTGAGATCGGGCACGTATAGTCGATCCTAGGTCTTCCTCGGTCCACCCCTTGGTGCAGCTCCCTCAACACTCATTGACCTGCATTTTTTCATCTACGATAATCTAATTATAACTACTAAATATCTCTTAACCCATACTGGAATAGAGGGTATTACCATACATGTACCCTCCAGCACCAAGCAATTAGGCCAAAACGGCTTCCAAGTCGAGAGAGAATACCCTTCCACCTCAAAAGATAGAGGAATACTGTACTAGCCTGTGGGAGCTTGGATATAAGCTGAGAAGTGTTGCCAAGGTCTTAAAGCAGTGCTCAAACGTTGTGGTACCAGGCACCGATCGATACGGGCTGTTCAAAGGACCGCATATTATTGACGGACATCGTACGTCGCTAGTACTGACGAGTGACTATGTTACTGTCGGCCAACATACGTCGCTGGGACAGTAGGTGTTAAATACATAACAGTAGGTAGCCTACCCCTTGGGTTAAGGGAATAGAATATGCCCCACGTGCCTCCTGTGTGTCGTAAGAGGCGACTAAAGAGGTTGGGTCGGTGGGCTTGCGACACCCCATCCGTGAAAAATACTTACGCAACGAAGAACGAACAAACAGCCTCGGATATGGATGGACCTTATAATGGTGAACACCGACCGACTATGGACAATCTTAGAATAGCGACATGGAATGTGAGAGGCGTGAATAATGACACAAAAGAGAGAGAGGTCCTGGAAGTGTTAGTGAATGCCAGGCTTGATGCATGTGGAATGACTGAGACCAAATGGAGGGGTACAGATGTGAGAGAGTGGTAGTGTGGAATGGGTGTGTGTGCTGGAGTGAGTGAGGGAGCAGCGAGAGAAGGTGCGTGTATGTTTGTAGGTAACAAATGGAAAGAGCGTGTAAGAGACTATGGGTCTGTGGGTTCAAATATTGTGAGGGTGAGAATGAAAGTAGGAATACAAATGTGGGGGGGTTGTGTGTGTGTATGCTCCGACAGAGGATAACCCGGTAAGAGAGAAAAAGGAGTTCTGGGTGAATGTGGAGGCGTGCCTGGATAAGTTTGGCAAGAACGAAAGAATATTTCTGATTGGGGATATGAATGGGAAGGTGGGTGATAAGAAAGTTGATGGAGAGGTTTGAGGGTGGGGGGTACCGTCAGAGGTGAATGGGAATGGTAGTGCACTTGTGGACGTATGTGGGGGGAGGAGGCTGTGGAGAGCCAACACCTTCTTCCGACACAGAATGATACACAGGTACACATGGAAAGTGGTGTGGAGGAAGAAGGTACGGATAAGACAGTGGTGGAACGAAAGGCACTGATTGATTATATACAGTATGTGTGGGATGAACGAATGAAGAAATCTGGCTGGATGGTAGGGTGTATAGGAGTATTGGAGGGGGTCTGTCTGACCAATATGTAGTAGTAGCTAAAATTAGGATACAAAAGAAGTTGGTGAGGAGAGCTGGAGGGAGGCGAGAGGAAGGTGGAATGGCGAGGAGGATGGAGAGGCTACAGGAGGAGAAAATCAGGGAAGAGTACAGGAGAGCAGTAGAAAGACGACTAGGTAGGTGTGACCTGGAAGGTATGGAGGAAGTGAAGGAGATGAGCAAAGTGTTTAAGGAAGAGATTCTGGGCAGCGTGTGAAGAGGGTGAGTGGAGTAAGGATGGAAGAGGGACGGGAGTGAAGGGTACAGCATGGTGGACAGAAGAGGTTAAAAATAGCTGTGGACGACAAAAGAAAGCGTATAGAGAGTGGGTTGGGTAGCAGGAGGAATGAAGATTTGGAGAGACAGGAAAAAAACCGAGCGAGTAGAGAGAGTAGTGAGGAAAGTAAGGGCAGAGTAGATGAGGAATTTGGAAGGAATCTGAGTGTAAAATGGAGGGAGTGTAAGAAAAACTGTTCTGGAAAGAAGCCAAGAAAGTTAGGGAAGGTAGCAAGGTAAACAGTAAGGGCGTGAACTGTGAAAGATAAGAATGGGCGAGTGATAGCCGAGAAGCAAGAGAGAGTCGAAAGATGGAGGGAGTACTTCAACGAATAGCTAAATAAGAACATAAGAAAATGGGAGTCTGCAGAAAGCCGATTGGCCTAAGCAAGGCAGATCCCTGTCCCACACAACCCCAATTCATTACAAAGTCAAATTATAGGCTTCACACTCTAATACCCTGAGGATCATCTTACCAAAACGGTTAGAGATTAACGCAGGATTATGGAGGTCTGCAGAGCGCTGATTGGCCCAACCCGGCTGATCCCCCTTCACACCCAACCCTTCTCGTCCATATGCTGATCCAATTTTATCTTAAAGCTCCCTACAGTTTTAGGATCCCACTATAGGCACTTGGTAGTCCATTCCAACCGTCTACAACTCTGTTACAAAACCAATACTGGCCTATATCTTTTTCTGAAACGAAATTTATCTAATTTGAAACCATTGGTACGAGTTCTTTCGCTAATCACTGAGCTTTAGTACATTTGCCATGTCCCCTTTGTTAATCCCACTAACCCACTTGAACACCTCTATCATATCCCCTCTAACTCTGCGTCTCTCTAACGAATGTAAACCTAATTTCTTCAACCTTTCTTCATACGAAAGATTTCTAATATTATGGATCATTTTTGTCATATACGCTGTGTACTCTCTCCAATGAATCTATGTCCATTCTGTAATAAGGACACCAAAATTGGACAGCATAATCATATGGGGTCTCACTAATGACAAGTAAAGTTTTAAGATAACATCAGCAGTTCTGTTACTAAAACTCCTAGAGATGAACCCGAGACTCCTGTTTGCCGTATTACGAACGCTTATACACTGTTTTCTAGGCTTCAAATCATTGATAATAAACACACCTAGATCTTTCTCGCAGGTCTGAATTTTCTAATTCTAAATTAGCTAGTTTATATTTAACATTTGTTTGCATCTTCCCTAGCTTTAATACCTTGCATTTGTCAATGTTAAACTTCATCTGCCAATTTATGACCAGTCATGTAAGGTATCTAGATCCCTTTGGAGGCACTCTATATCGCTATCTGAATCAATTGATCTCCCTATTTTAGTATCGTCTGCGAATGTACTTATCCTATGGGGTATACCTAAATCTAGGTCATTTATGTATATAAGAAACAACAGGGGACCTAATACCGATCCCTTGGGGACACCACTTTTGACTGCTCCCCATTCTGACTGGGTACCATTAATGCTGACTCTCTGCTTCCTACCAATTAGCCATGACCTAATCCATCCTAACAACGCCCCACCTATTCCATGTGCCTCAACCTTTCTCATCAATCTCTCATGAGGGACTCTGTCGAAAGCTTTACTGAAATCTAAATATATAATATCATAGGACTTGTCATTATCTACTGCTTCATATACCTCTGAGAAAAAACTAAGCAAATTAGTAAGGCAAGACCGTCCCTGAGTGAATCCATGCTGAGAAGAATTGATTAAGTTAAATGTTTCTAAGTGGTTTCTCATTTTCCTAGCCATAATTGGGACTCTAGTAGTTTTCCTATGATTGAAGTGAGACTAATGGGACGGTAATTGGATGCTATTGATTTATCACCTTTTTGAACATCGGAACGACATTTGCAAGCTGCCAAGCTTCTGGAACTATACCTGTTTCTAATGACTTGTTAAATAGAGATGTTCATGGATAACTTAGCTCATCTCTGGATTCTTTTAATACTCTAGCATATACCTCATCAGGACCAGGCGATTTATGAGGTTTTTCAGTCTGTCAATTTCGTTAACCACATCATTTCTACTTATAGTAACCGTACTTAACCTATTTTCTATACTATCGCCGTATACCTTACGGACTTCTGGAAACTGTGCCAAATTTTCATTAGTGAAAACGGAAAGAAATTGACTATTTAATGTACTGCACATTTCTAAATCACTTTCTGTCAATTTCCTATCGAAGTTTGTAAGGAATGAAGTTGCCAAGCAAACATAGTTGGATGGGGTATGGGAGGGAGAAGAAGAGAGGTAGATGAGGAGGAGGTGGGGATCAGGAGGTCAGAAGTGTGTGAAGCATGAAAAGAGTGAAGTTGGGGAAAGCACCAGGAATAGATGGAGTGTGTGGGGAAATATTGAGGTATAGTGGTGAGATAGTGATCGAATGGGTATGGAAAATGTGCAAACTAGCATGGGAGAAAGGGAGTGCACCTGATGACTGGAAGACAGGCATAATAGTCCCTCTGTATAGTATAAGGGTAAAGGGGAAGGAAAAGTGTGTGGTAACCACCGAGAATATGTATTCTAAGCGTAGTAGGGAAGGTGTACAGTAGGGTAATGATTGAGTGAGGGAGAGCGAGAACAAAGAAATGGATAGGTGACGAGAAGGGCGGGGTTTATAAAGGGAAGAGGATGTGTAGATCAGATTTTTACCCTGAATTGTGTTGTGGAGAAATATCTGGAGACAGCAACAAAAGGTGTAGGCTATGTTGCCTTTATGGACTTGGAGAAGGCCTATGGACAGAGTGGATAGAGAAGGTATGTGGAAAGTACTTAGAATATACGGAGTAGATAGCAAGTTCTGAAAGCAGTGAAGAGCATGTATGAGAGTGCAAAGGTGGCAGTACGTGTGGAGAATGAGCAGAGCGAGTTCTTTGATCTGAATGTTGGGTTGAAACAGGGGCGGGTGATGTCCCCGTGGTTGATTACTGGATAAATGTCTGGAGTCACGAAATAATACAAGGAAGAGCAGTGGATGTTGGTGTATCGGTGATAAGGGAGGTTAAATGAGTGGAAGCTACCTGTACTGCTGTTTGCTGTACAGCAATGATGATACATCTCTGATGAGCGATAATGAATGAGAGTTGCAGGGTCTGGTAAATATGTTTGGAACAGTGTGCGAAAAACGTCATCTGAAGGTAAATGCGGGGGAGTGCAAGGGTATGGTCTTCGACAGGGGTGAAGTCACAGAGTGTGAGGTGAAGTGAACGGACAGGCTATGAAGATTGTCAGCTAATTTAAGCATCTGGGCAGCGTGCTGAGTAAAGATGGGACTATGGACGAAGAAGTGCGGGAAAGGGTGCAACAGGGGAAGAGGGTTGTAGGAATGCTAAAAGCAGTAACAAAAAATAGGGTGGTCCGTTATTAGAAGTGGGAAGAACAGTCTCTGACTTACGTGTGGGAGTGGTGGAAAGGATGGGGAACATTGGTGGAGGGGGGAGGGGGACTTTCCAGGGGGGGGGGACCAAGATGTGAGAGGTGGTTGGAAATGGAGCTTACTTAAGGACGTACACCGTTTAGGATAAAGTTTTGCGGTGGCCGAAGGGTTACACCTGGGAGGGATAGGACAGACGTAAAAGGAGGAAAGTGGATAGTTAAAAGAAGGATGGTATGTCGGGGTTGTGAAGGTAAGGATGTGTGCTGAACAAAAAAAAGTGTGAAAAAGGGAACCCAACTTGAGAGTTGGGGTTCGGCCATATGGAAACGTTATAATTATGGGGGAATACGGGAGAGGAAATTACAGGTAAGGAGGGTGTACTGGGAGAGGGCAAAGGTTGGACGGGGGAACACAAAGGGCGGAAAAGGGAGAGGAGGAGGTAACACACCGAAAGAGAAGTATTACATCTCAGGGGAGGGGGGGGGATTTTTTTTTTTTTGTGTACTATATTACTTATGCCGTCAAATCTTTAATAAACCATCTTCTCATATAATTTTTTTTCAGGGATAGTATACTTACTATGAATGGTTCTCTTATGCCAGGTAGGCTAATTACATTTCCGAAGGGGGGTTGTTTCATTGTAAACTCTTTGTTATAAACTTCCTCCTTTCTAAAACTCCATTAAAGTCAGGAAACAAAAAAAAACCCCCGTTTCCCCCCATGCCAAAATTGTAAGCAATTTGGTCTACAATTTTGTGTTCTCTCTCCTTTTATCATGACCCTCATCCTATGGGGACCGGGGAAGTTGGTGATGACAAAAAATTTTCCTTTTCAAACTCTGGGTTGGTAGGGGGAGGGAGTGGGTGTGTAGTTGAGGCTAGGTGGGAAGGTGAACTGTAAAGGATAGCAAACATTTAACCAACGGGCACGAGTAACATAGCCCTAGAGGATTTCCTCTCAATATAGGGAAAAAACTCTTTTACCTGATATATTTAGTACTTCTCGTAAACCACTTATATTCAGTTGTTACTTGGAATAAATATTCAAAAGTTGGTTTTTGGATACCAAAACCATTCTTTTAATTTACACTTTCTTTTAACCTATAAAGGTATAATTCATTATATGTATTGATTGGTTTTTTTTAAAAAAAGGGGGACGTTACGGTGGCAGCTTACCCCTTTAAACTAAAATAAAATTATAATTCTTATCATTATTTATTCTTATTCATCATCTAGCAGGAGGAACGAGAAAACTGAGGAATCTAACCTTACACTTCCAATCTTACCAATCTACCAAATCAAACCTATAAAACTAAAAAACATAATATAGTTTAAAACTCCTAGGGACATCGACACCTTAGGTTATTTTCCTTACGACGGGAGTTAAAGAAAATTCCATACTTAACCCTTATGTATAATATGATAGGATTAGTTACCAGTTAGGGTTACGTCTTCCTAATTATACATTGAAAACAGAAAGTGGGGAAAGGGGATTGGGGAGTGAGGGAAGTTTGATTACGGAAAGGAAGGTCGGTTGCTGGTTTGGGAGGATGGGGTGTCGACTTAAAAACTGGGGGGGACAGGAAAGGGTGCCATTGGGGAGGGGAGGCAGTTCGTTTCGTGGGCCAACCCCTTCGGGGATCACCCGGGGGCTTCTAGCCAATAATGATACGACTAGGATAGGGGAACTAAGCCAAAACAACAAAAAAATTGGAAAACTTCGTTCGGATTTCGCTTCCACTAGGGATTCAGGAATTAAAATATATGAGGGGGAAGTCGTTCTTACTGCTTGTAGTACTTTTTAAACCCAACCAAAATAATGGTGAGGAAAAGTATCTTTCCCTTAAAAATTTATAATCCAAACAATTAAAAGTAATATTAAAATCATG